>JAUZNJ010048112.1:0-31440 GCA_034780135.1 Jordanella pulchra
AGCACCAGGTATTCAGCCGTGCCGGCTGAGCACCGAAGTTCTTGCTCAAGCACCGTGCTTGTGTAATCGAAAACCGCTGAAACAGGTTCCGGCACCAGAACCGGCACTGAGCCGCTGCAATGGAAAAAATGCAAAAAGCCCCCTTAGAGGGGTGCTACAGATCCAGAACAGAGATTATATGCAGCAGAATCCCTGCAAATCACATGACTGATAGGATGGTACTTACAGTTGTATAAATGTTTACACTTTTGGAATTTTTCAAAGACAAAGACTCAGTAGTTTCCTAGCTATGGGGTGTTCATGTGTGCTTGCCTTTAATGTTGACACTAAGGTTTGACTTTCACACAAATTGAAAAAAAACAAATGCTGATTCTATCTTATGCTCTAAAGAATTACAACTTAATTTAGGAGTTATGTTCAAGTCTCGTGAGCAATTGTCATCTCAAGTAAAAACGGGGACAGGTCCAAACGTAAGCCACAGCTCATACAAGAATTATTTCCTTTAAAAGGGTGACCTTTAGTGTAAACAAACAACAACAACACAGGAACATCTCTCAACTTCAGCTTAGTAACCAATGAATGGTTCATTTCAGGAAAAAATATGATTAACTTCTGCATCTTCTCTTGCTTTTGAACCAGTTTCATCCCACAGACATTTACTGCTTTTAAATTTTGTGATTAAAAATATACTTTGCCCCATATTTTACTGTTTCAAAACAGACTCCTGACTTGAGTCTCATGGAGACTTTTTGGCAGGGGCTAAAAATTAGTTTCAGAAGATGTAGGTTTTCAGACCTCAAAAGTCTTGGAGTTCCCTGCTAAACATACATGCAAAAAGTTAATCGCAATCATCATTTAAAGATTACAGTGCCAATAAAATCTCTGTTGTTTATTATTATTAATAAGGTTACAAATAATATTCACTATGTTACTTTTGAAATAAGAAAATACAATTATAGCTTCTTAGTTAATTTGATTTATAGAGTCTTTTAAAAATTATCTCATTGTTATGAATAAAACTGAGGTAGGCCAGATTTCTTTCATTTTGTCAGTTTAGAATAAAGTAAATGGACCATACCTTTATTACATTTTAGAATTTAGTAGGTGACCATTAAGGTTAAATTATTTATGGGGAGATCTCATGACATCTCAGAATAAGCTTATTCAAGCTTTGTGGATATTTAAAAGAATACTAACTGAGCTGAGCTGCCACATGGGTTCATGGGTTGGAATCTCTTTGCATATTAGTCCAACAGTAAAGACATTCCTCACATCATGCCAGCTTGCTCGTTCCCTCCTCAGTCTCATTCATTATGTATATCCAAGTCTAGGTTGAATGTGACCAGTGGAGTGGTTTTAGATTACTCTATGGCAAAGATCTGGTTTCTTCTTTTACTTGGAAAAAGCAGAGATAAATTGCCTTATTACTTAGGCCATTGCTTTTGTCATACATTAGGCCAATTAGTGGTCACTGCTAGGGACCAGTACTTTGGCGGACTTTCCTTTAGAAAAAAAAAAGTGATACAGACCATATGACTTTTGTTGAAATATCACTATTATAAGTTGCTACTGTTGTGAATTACTATTACTGTGCAGGACAAATGAGAACAGAGCTGTCCTCTGCTGTCTTCATTATGATTTATTTCACTCTGGCTTCTGTGGGAAAAGGATAAAATGCTAGTGAGGCTATAGGAAATGGTAATGACATTCTTGAAGGCATACAGAATCTTTTATCAGATAAGGTGAATATGAATTATACAATCATTATAAAACTACAGTGGGATTCATGAGGAAGGGAGATAGATACTTTTTTATCACCACCATGTGTTGCAATATAAAGATCTACAGCTATTTAAACTTCACCTATGTGTTGAGATGTATGTTTCAAGCTTCAAAATTATATCACTGTTCTTCTTTATACAGTCCATTTCTCTGTTTCAATCTCATCTTTTCTAAGTTCATGGATCATCATTCATAACATTTAATTGGGGAACTCAGAATGAATCATAAAGGTCACAAAGTAAAATTGATCTTAATTGGCTTGTTGTAATCAAAATGCTGTTATGTGCTAAATGAATGCTCTAATGTGAGCATTAAAACATTCATTAGCCTGAGAGAATGAAGGATAATTACCACGGACACAATTACAAAAGTGAACACAAGTAAAAGGACATTTAAATCGCCAATGTAGTAAATATGCAATGTTTGTTGGCTGGTTTTAAGCAAAATATGTTATTATGATTGTTATTATAATTTGTATTATTAACGTTGCTTTAGTTGTTATATTCTTTTTCTTTAAAATCATGAGAGATTTTCAACTAGAAGAATTCACAAGTTTGTTTTTTAAAGTGGTGTTTACTTCCCAGTTAATGTCTTACATGGAAGAAAATGTAGAAAGGAGCCTCATGGCTAGGGCTAATGTCTTCTTAGGGACTAATGGGCTTTTAAGTATACGGCTTTACTTCTAGCTTCACAAAATTGTGAATTTGCTATTGTGGTATTGTACGCTCTGCTGTGACTGCTAATGTGAGAAACAACTCAGCGATGCAAAAAGCCAGATCTTCTTCTACAATTCACATTTTAATTAGATTAGCTCTTAAAATAACTAAGAATTACAAATAATTTCAGGTTTGTTTTGATAGAGGCCCAGTTCTTGCTGTGTTCATTTGTGACTTTGTAAACACAAATAAACAGTTGTACATCAATATAGTGAAATAACATGCAAACGTTGATGTTAGTCATTTCAGAAATACAAAAAATATTCTTTGAAAAAAGGACTTTAGGCCAGAAAGCATCAGTCTTGTAATTTTTCTCCATGTCCCTGTATGTGTCCGTGATGTTATGGCTGTTTTAGAAGTGATTTAACAGAAGAAATGCGTCTGTTAGTGACTTATGAATCTCCCCTACACTTTTAAGTGGTCTTCGCTTCCTGTCATGTCTTTGGTTGAATATACAGATAATGAACCATTTTCTTCCATATTTTCTCTATAACTTACCATAATGTGCTTTAATACTACTAGCTTATGTAACAAATCATTTTAACTTTCTTGGTTAGAGGTTTTAGTGACAATCTGCTGAACGACTGTTAAGTCAACAGTCTTCCCCATTGGGCTGTAACATGGCCTTAACATTGCATTTAATTATTAAAAATCAATTATTCATTTACCTATGTAAGAATAATGTTTTCTGAGAAACCACAAATTTGTTTTCTATTAGTTGTAAGGTAAAAAAACATGCATTTCCATTTTTGATTGAGTCTTTCAAATGTGTTCATTTTTCAATTATGAAATTTACGAAGTTCCTGTAAGATGTTTGGTCCAAAAAGTATAAGCATATATGTTAAGAATTTGAAAAACACAAGTTAAATATTCATTCTCACTCCTCCCTCTTTAAATCAGGTATGCGTATAGCTATGACGAGATTTCCTCCTACCATTCCAAGCACTGAAAATTAGTCTAATTTGAGCAGCATCTGCTCCATGGGATTTCTGAGCAAGCAGGCAATGACAATGCCCCTCTGGAACAAGGCTCTTTCCTTCTGTTAATTGTGGCCACATGTGTGGTGCAGAAGAGCCCCCTGCCTGCACCACTATATACTTGGAACTTGCCCAAAATCACCCACACAGCCACCAAGTGAGCACAGCCAGCAGCAAACACCCTCTAATTGCAAAGAGCGCAGCCCATGGATGGAAAGCAGGCAGGGGGTGCTTGCCAGGATTCTGTGTTCTTGCTGAAGGACAGCTCGTGCTTTCACATTTCGAGACTAGCTCAAATGGTAATAGGCCATGTGAAAATTGTGACATGGGGACACAGATGTAAAATACTTTGACTGAACCTGAGAACTCTCAGTTTGGTTCCATCAGTAATGGATGGATGTAAATGTACTCTTTCTATGTAGAATTTCATAAAGTCATCCACTTGACTGTACAAACTTTTTCTAACATATTTCCGCTAAAGATAAATTGAATATCATCTCATAATTGCAATTCTAGATTCTCTGTTTCCAGTTATCCAAAGGCAGATTTAACCGTCAGCAAACCTTTGTAACACCCTCTACATCCCATTGCTACCAGAAATAATTCTAGTTTACAATGTTTTATCTAATTTCTGGACACTGTAAAATTAAGCAAGTTTTAGTTTTAAAATTTTCACGGTTAAAACTGACAGAAAAAAAAATGGATTTTCTGATAAGGGTTTTCTTTCTTCCACTTACAGTAAGGAAGTATCCATCTTTCCTCGACCTTTTTAATCTTGTTACATTAGAGAGTTGGTAATGGTAGGTTCATAGTTTTTATGGTTTGTTTCCTGACACACATGATATATTTTATATAGGCCAAATAGGATTAAAAAGCGCCCAGTTCAAAGCTTGGAATATTGTTTAAAAGCCTGAATTATTTGCTTTATATTAATTGCATGTGATGCCTTAAACGAAAGCTGTTTTAATAGTAAGGTGGAATTACAACTCATGTGTTTCCTTTGAAGAGGGATGTACTGTATTGTATTAAGGGTTAAGGAGTAAAAAAGGCTTTATCCAAACAAACCTCCCACTGTCATATTAAATTAAATGTAATTTTAATAGTGATTCTACTGATACTATTTTGTAGCTTTCCACATTAATTTCTCCAATTAAAATCCACCAGATTGTTACCCTCATCATTCTAAAAGGTAAGAGTATTTTGCAAGGTACTGCTCTCAAAAAAAAAAAAAAGAAAATACCATGTAAAAATCTATGCAATAATTTTAACTGATCTGATGCAACCTTGGGAAGGTCTCCGTCACAAGAGGTGCACTCTTGCCGTGTCATTTAGCTGCCATGCTACAAGGCTGCAGCATACACAAGGTCGGGGTGCAGATTTATGTTTCTGCCTAAGCAGAATGAACTGTAGCAGAGCTATCTAGCGTTAGGGGGAAATGAACCTTTTCATCACGTTGATTTCCAAAGTACCCAGAAAAAAACTTGGTCAGCCGTGGCATTTGATTCTGATTTTGACGGATCTACCCACAAGCACAGCTTTTTTACCTGAGTTGGACTCCTAGTAGTTTGTTGTCTTGTCGTGTGATAATTGAGTAGGAGACATCGGTTATGCATCTTATTCTATATGCCTTGACTCATTTGAGTCCAATTGTATTGGTTTTTGAACAAAACAGCAGCAGTTGACACCATCCTTTTTTAAACTGAAGGTTTTAGTCTTTTCTTGGGATTATCTATCAGATTCAATATTTCAGCAACTGACATTTGGATATATTTCCTTCCTGAATAGTAATGTGATGTTCATGAATTACCGAAAATGAGCTCAATCCTTTTAGCTTTAAATGTCACTTGAAATTATCAGCCGTCTGTATTGCATTGGGTCATTCTTTGGTATTTAAAAAGAGACACAGCATCAATTGAAAAGCAGACATTGTTAATGGGCCTTTTGAAAGTTGGTGAAAGAAGAATATGAGCTATTTTAGCTTTGCTCTCTATAAATTCCAAGGAGAAGCTCATATCATGCAACTAGGAAGAATATGTAACTTTACTAGTGAACTTTGGAGAAAGCTTTTGTCTGTAAGTTCTGAAATAAATATCAATATTCTGTCTTCAATGCCTTTTCAGTCTTTTACATTTGTTGTGTTACAACTAAATACTTTCTGGTGATTCGTAGTGATTAATCACCACAAAGTAGTGCTGTTGGAAAAATAATGTTTCTTAAACATTTTTAAATTGACCCCCACATTTTTTTTATTTTCATATAGAATTAATCTATCTAAATCTAAGTTTTCTATATAAACCCAGGTGATCTGTAAAGTCCTTAGAGTTTTGTTTCAGGACTCGTACAAACAACATCATATGTATCAAGGAAAACACCAGACAAGTCAGGGATGAGGTTGTGGGGAAATGCAAGACTTGATCAGATGGGAAAGAGTATAAGACAAATACTTAATCGTAGTTAGAAAATGTCTGTCCGTTTGTCTGTTCCTCCCCATTATAACCCTGGAGGAGCTGTAGAAATCTGTTAGCCTATTCATGTTCTCCAAGTTTGTCCCATGACTTTAGAGAAAAAGAGGTTTCTGAATCTCGAATGCACTTTCCTAGTTAAAGAATCAGTCATCTTTGCACTTTCCCCCCACGAGGCAAGTAGGAAACATAGCAAGCCTGTGTGAGAAATGAGATCAAAATTCAAATATCTATCACCTGCCAATTCATTATGTTAGCTGAACATCTGAAACTGCACATCACCCTGAACACACTTTACCCACCATGAAATATGATGATGGCTACATCATACTCTAGAGTATGCTTGACTTTAACAAGAAAAACACTTAGATATAATTAAAAGGTGGTTGAAAACCAGCTACAGCAGACACAAGACTAAGGGAAACCTTAACCTTATTACTCTAAACATACAGACAGAACCACAATAGCAGGGTTTAGATCAATACATATTCATTTTTAGAATAGGATAGCCCACTCTAAGCCCAGGCCTAAACCCACTTGACAATCTGTGGCAGAAAAAAGATGTGTACAGATGAACTCCATCTAACATTACTGAGTGCGAGCTATTTTGCAAACACAATTTCAGTTGAGATGTGCAAAGCTGGTAGAAATAACCCCCAAAAGACTTGCATCTTTACAGTAAGTGTAGTACAAGATGGTCCCAGTGTTGACTCAGCTGGGCTGAATGTGAATGTATACTGTGTTAAAATTCAAGGAACATGGATACTTTTATTTAGCACTGTATGTGTCACTATGAAGTATATAGATTGAAAATAGCACATTGAACTTGCGTCATCATTAATGATAAATGACGCCTGTTTTATTAGAGCAACCAAGGTGAGTATGCTCTACCATCATTGGAGATTGTCTGTGGAATTTCAGTTGTTGTTGACAGCACTATAAATGTGCTGAAAAGATATCATTTCCTGCTTATCACACCTACAGGGGAAAAAAAATGTGAACGTTTTATACAAATCATCACAGGTTTCTGGCAGTTTATCATAAAACAAAAACAGCAGCTTTCCATCAACAAATCGGTGTTAGAAAACACAGATTAAATTACACAAAACATTTAGCAGCATCTCAAAAAGGTGTTTGTGCTTTCCAGGAACAGGGGACCAGAAAGAAGAAAACTTGGCCTCTTTCTTCCCGTCTTTCCTCCATGTGCTACAGAGATAGAGGGATAGAGGCTAAAAGCAGTGTGTCATCTCATTCACAGCTTTGATCCTCCCGGGCCATAATTCCATATCTAGAGTTGCTGTGCAATGTTTGCTCAGACCTCATCACTTCTCTAGTTTGTGATCCACCAAAGACTTACAAAGAGCCACTTTGTTTCAGGATTCTGCTTGCAGTAGCAAATGGGATTTTCCTTTATAAATATAAATTCTTGCTTGAAGATTTCCTGCATTTACTTTTTTTATTTTTCTGAATGTAAATCTTCATATATGAACTTCTTCCAGACATTGTTTTTTTGCCCCTTTTAACTGCATGTCATTATGTAATAAGAAACATCACAACTAATTAAGGGTAAAGGGGGCACATCCTTTTGTGTTGTAAAATGTAAGAATCTTCTCAGCCGGTTACATTTAACTGTAATTTTGCATCTTTAAAATGAAATGCCAGCTGTGACCTACCACTAGTCCTAAATCCTAATCAGCAACCTTCCCTTTGTATTTTCCTAGATTCTTTTCTTTAGAGCACAACAGAGTTTAAATGACCTCAAATTGAAAAGGTCCCAGGAGAACGGGGCTACTCTAAAGGGACTGAGGATTAAGAATGTGAAATTCATTCAATGAAGCCACTGCGCCTCCTGCCTTCTACGGTTGCTCGCTTGTACTTATAAAGAATATGAAGCTTATTCAGGGTTTAATGGTGTAAAAAGGGGTAAAGGTACAGGCTGACCTTACTTAGTTAAGACATCTAATTTCTAGGCTTTTTGTCCTATCATCACAGTTTAATGAGGAAGGCTTGATTTTGGCAACATAACATTAAACATTTTTTTGTATATTTCCTCAGACTTATACCTGTTTTGATTTTTGTGCATATAGATAAAGAAATGTTTGAATATGGCTAATGCTAAATGAAACAGTAAAACTAGGTTTTTCCATATGTAACGTGTCAGTTTAATTGGCCCATCCTTGCTGCCTGCACTTCCCTGTCAGCCTGATTGAACACACCTGGAAAATGGAAATGGAATTTAAATACAAGTTCTAATTTCAATGGATTGGACTCCGCATTTAATTAGAATTATCTGATACATCAAGTTCTAATTTTGACCTAGTTAATGGTTAACCATGTAGTTAACTGATAATTGCCTGTACAATAAAATAACCAAAACCAACTTTCTTCATGTTTCATCAAAGTAGGCCGTGCCAAGCAACAGTGAGGGGCATGACTAAGTGTAGAGATGGGGCAAGGATGAACGCACCAGTATATCCTTAACATGAAGTTATAATGTATAAAATACTACACATCATAACTGTATTGGCGATATGTTTTTTGTTGTTGTTGTTTGCTATCGTGCTTTGAAGAATTCCACTTCTTTCTGTACTCTTTGTGAGTTTTTGTCAGACTAGAAAGCTTGAAACAACAGTTTTTTTTTATATAAGTCAAGACACAGTTTACTCTGCGTACATTGGTTTACAGAAATCGTCCACAGCTATCGCTGCAGCTGCAGTTGCTGGGTCTATATGATTCCTCATTAATGAGATGAGTTTTTCATTTTCTTTGTCATTCCCCTTTTCAGCTTTGAGAGATCACAGAATTGAACTTGTACGAGCCACGTCGCAGGAGCTCACCATCAGAATCAATGACGTCAGCCTGTCGGATGAAGGGCAGTATACATGCTCACTTTTCACCATGCCTGTCAAGACAACTAAGGCCTTCCTCACTGTTTTAGGTGAGCATAAAAATTCTGAAGTATGGTCACATGGCTTTTAAATTATGGTATAATGTTATATATATATATATATATATATATTATGGTTTATAAAAGTCTAATATTTTTAGGGCTTTGATGTGGTGTGATCATTTTGATAAATTAATTAAAGACATATACAAATTTAGAAATAAATACATAATCTGAATTGTTGTTTAGATAAGTAAAAAAAACATAAGATACAACTTTTTTATTTCTGATACAAAACTGATTTTGCACCTTTAAAAATGAAAGAAGAGTGATATTGACCTTACATGATATTAGCATGAATCATAAATACTTTTATTGCTTACTTTGTAGTGTGAACTGTTTAAAAAGACTTGTAATGTCAATCACTGAATTTAAACTTAAATTTAGACAAGAGCAGAGTGTTTTTATCGACATGTCAATATTATAGATTTTAAGTGCAGGCCAGAATAATCCAATATTAGTTCTTTACCAGATATTGGACTAATATCTGATTAATTAATTATTATATTAACAAGCTACCTGTTGATGAGTAAGGAAATTTTGTATATGAATTTGGTCATTTTTCAAATGTGAAAATTTATTTCAGATTTGTGATTTATTTTAAATTATATTTATCAATTTATTCTAAGATTGAAAAAATTTTGATTGATATTTTGTGACACCTTTACTGAATAAATCTATTACACTCTGATCTGAAATAAGAACAAAAATAAAAGACACGGGCATAAAAAGAGCCTAAAATATAAACGGGGTTAAGAAATAAAAATTATGAAAAATAGCTTTATAATGTTAAAGTGTCACAAAATAAAACATTACAAAGTATGTTAATACATTTTAGATAAATAAATATTGCAATAACTACTCGGGTATGTTTTGAAACAAATTTAATAGAAAAATAAACAAATTTATTAAAAAACTAAGTAAAACACAATACAGATAATGGGGTTAATAAATACATCTTGAAGTAAATTAATAAATACATCAAATTATTATAAGCAAATTTATTATCATAACATTTATTTTAATCAATGGGGACATTTTTTTTATTATATTTGTTTATATGGTTAACAGTTCTTACTTCTTACTTTAATTTTGAATGCAATGGTTCTCCATATTAGTGATACATTTACTAATAGGAAAGCTTTGCTTATTGATTTCTATAGTTTATAAAAGAAAGGGATTAGTTACAATTCTTCTTGGCCCTTCATTACTTACCTTGGCTGTTTATGAAGGCAATTTTGCCTAACTTGATTTTTTTTTGAGTGTATTGCAAAAACAAGACTGACAGACATACAGAATCAGAAAGACAGACAGGCAAATGGTTACAGTCAAAACAATACAAGGCCATAAAACTTAAGTGAATTAACGCTAAGACAAGTGAAATTTGATAAAGAAGTGTTTGGCCTTAAGTGGTTGACTGTTCTAATCAATAGATATGCACAACATAGCAGCATCAACACTGATATCTAGCACTACAGGTTATTTTTAAACCTATCAGGATCAGTCTGATGAGTAAAACTGGGGCGATATTAACAAAGGATAAGTATTTCCATCTAGTTGCTGTTTTTGTTTCAGCAAAGGGAAGGAATTGTCATGTGTTTGGTCATGTGACAGTTATGTTATACACAAGTTTCTGGTGAAAAAGTTGCAACACTTGGGTACTGACTCCTACACGATACCAGCAATTTGAATGGCCAACGACAACCTCCTCTCCTGTTGCTTCTCTGTGTCATCAAATAGAAAAAGCTTCTATCTTCTGCTTGGCGGTTGTAACTCAGCATGGCAGGACCTGGATTTACCTGAGCGAGTCATGGTACTTTATTCATTATGTAAAGCAGCACAGTGCCACAGTGTTCTGTAGCTCAGACCGGAGCAGCAGGAGATCGGAGCAAGATGCAGTGCAGGGAGAGCACCCAAGTTAAGCAGAGGCGGCCGAAGGGAGGACATTGGGGATCAGTGTAGGAGGACAGCAGCAGATCAGGGCAAGACACCAGGACAAAAGTGCACCAGAGCCACCGCCTCTGCCAAGGACTCGCTGTGGAGCTAAGGGAGGAGAACAATTAATCGGTGATTAAACGTAACACAGCTTTTTAAAAAGCCACCCACAAACCTCTTAAAAACATTTTCTTATTTCATCCTATGTCAGCGTTATTTTTATTCTGTCTTCCTTTCTGCTGTGCTCCTTCGCCTCACATCTTTGACAAATATAATTCCTGATCGGTTGTCAGAACTCGACTAGACACAAAAGTTCAGATATTACAACCCATTCAAATGTCATTTTGTATCCATTATAGGTCTCAAGTTGTTTTACATCACATCCTTTCAGAATATGCCTCTACATCAGGATAACATGTAAATCAGTCTCTTCTATCCCTGGAAGCGCGTGCCATGTGAACGCAACATTATAGTTATGCAGGATTGTGGGTGTTTAACTTAAGGGGAGAAGTAGTGTTAGGACTGTTGTTGGTTATTCCAAATTTCCAAAGGGTATCAAAATACATAATAAATGTTATCCGTAAATTTTGGTGATTGGTTAATTGCAATATTACATCAGATATTGATATCGGCCCTGTTTTGAAATCATTACATGCTTATTAAACATTAACGGTTTAAAGGTATATTTTGTTGTTCTTGTTCAAGTCTCTGGTAGCACTTTTTTATGAATTGCAGCCAATTGAGATGTCTATACAACTACAATAATCTAACTTAATGAATGAGAAAAAAACACTATTTGCCAGAGAATAGTGGATATGGTGAGTATGGTGTTTAAATGATTATCATTTAGCAAATTTGTGCTTTTAGTTATTTAGAACGCTAATCTTATTGGCACTGATCTCTTAGGAGTGCCAAGTCGACCAGAAATCACAGGATTTACCAAGCCAGCAATGGAGGGAGATGAAATCACCCTGACATGCTTCACATCAGGCAGCAAACCTGCTGCCATCATCCGGTGGTTCCGAAATGACAGGGAGGTCCAAGGTAAGACTGTGATGTGGATTTAACAGAGAACTGTATCCTCTTTTATCAAGCAGTGCCCTCTAAGAGACATATTGTCAAGTCATTCAGCTGCTGCGATTCCTTTGTGCTCATATTCATGCTCTGTTACACTGGTCTGGTCCTTGTAAGCTGACAGATGTCACTGCACTTTCCACTTATGGGAAAAATATAAAGTCAAATCCAAATCTCACAAATAATCCAGGTATGAATATAATATAAAACTTTGTTTCACAAGTTTTTGTTTATTGGTTTGTTTAAGAACTCAGTGCTGTTATCTCAAAGGAATTTTTCGCCACATGTACGTCTAAAGCTTATGATGTTACCGTTTCTGTGTAGTGTCTTTTTGGAATAAATGCTGTAAGATTTAGGGTAACAGATATTGGACAGAGTAATTTAAACAGAATTTCAACAGACTGATTTGCTGCTTAAGAATGCTACTTATCAGTTTTGAACTTCATATATCTTCTCTAAAAAATGATAAAACAAGTTTAAATAAAATTGTTTTGTCATTGCTCTTTATAATCATGACATAATACTCTATAAGGTTCTGCATCAAATTATCTTTTTTCAATTCATATCCCAATTTCATAATCACAAGCTCCTATTTATTAACCTTAATCGGATCATTTGGCTCCACTGTCTAATCATTGCATATCTGTTCATTTTACTTAGTGTGCATTTTTATTATTATTATTAACTATAATTCATTCACACACACACAAAACATTTCATGTGAGGCTATTTTCATATGAGGCCAATTAAAGCAGGAAAGCTAATCAATCCCCATATCGAACCTAAATACATATTTTTTGGAACTTAGAACCACATCTTTACAGACAAGGAGAAGAACATAAAAACTTAATTTAATTCCCTCTTTGTAATCCCTGCAAAACATCACATGAAAGATGGCTTCATTTTCATTTTCATTTCAGAAAGTCAAACTGACTAAAGCACTATAAGAGGGTGAAAGGAGATTGATCAGCAAGGCTTTTAGAAATATGTATCCACATCAAATTATTATAGAAACAGTGTTTGTCCTTTGAGTGCTAATGTAATACAGTCATAGAAATACACAAAAGACTAAGAAAATGGGGCATATGTTTGACACACATTTTTTTTATCGTAGCAAATAAAATCCACAAAATAACAGCCCTCAAAGGAATTCAAGTTTCTAATTTCCTTTACAAAATTTTAAAAGATGAAGTTAAAAAATATATTGTTAACCAATGTGCATGATTTTGATTCCCCAGATTTCTGCTGCTGTCAGAACTAATTATGTTGGAACAGGGATTTTACAGTACATTTCTTTTTTCCATATTTAATTATAACCTGACGATTTAGTAATAAAGGTTATCACTATGCATAGTCTATTTTGTAGAATAGATATTATCTGTCCTCTATTGTGGCCACTTGGTGTGGCAAGATGAGTGAATTTTCATTAGAGCAGGTGAACATCTCTGTAGCATGGCAGGAAATTTAGTAATATTGTCATTGCTTCAACATTTCAGCAGCAACTGCAAGTGTTTTATTGTAATGACACATAATTTATGTAGTCATCCATCATCTGGTGTCCTAAAGATACAACACTAATGCTTCAACATTTTGTATATGTCCTTAAAATCATTCTGGAAATATGATTTAGCTTGAGGTGAAATTATTTATGCTATGGTAACAGATGGGTAGCGAAACAAAACTGAAAGAGTTTTTGAAACCTAAACTGCAAATGTTTGTGTGCACTAAAACAAAAGAAATGCAATTTTTGGAACCTAAAAAAAAGTGTAGAAAGAAAACATATTTGCAAACTGGAGATGAAAAAGTTCAAAAAGGTTCTGGTGCAGAACAGAATTCTGTAGAAATGGTGGAAGCTCTGTGTGACAGTTGCTCTTTATTGAAGATTTGCACCAGAGAGCTTTTTCTAGGTGGTTCTCTCTGTGTCTGCCCAACATGGCATGATGATTGATGGGAGAAGGGCTGGGATATGAAGTTTTCTGTTGGAATGACATGCACGCAGCTTCCTGAAAGGCCAGTGGAGAGATGGCACACAGCAACACAAAAAGACATGCTGTCCATCTCAAGAGGTACCAAGATGATCTCTTTAGAAGTTTAGAAATAGAAAATGCACTTTATATTATACCCTTCTACCCCAGAAATCTATATTACTGTATAAGCATGTCTTCCTGCCTTTGCTGCACATCCGAAATATAAAATGTTCAGTACATCTGTGCTTAATAAACACAATGTCTATAAAAAAAATAATCAAGCACCTCAAATTTGCATCAGTGTTGTTTACAGATGTTTTCTTAGTTTTACTTGGAGGCACTGGGTTTTATGCTGCTGGGGCAAACAGACCTGTGTGCATCTTACAAAGAGTGATACAGAACATTGCAAAGACTGGAGGTCTTGATTGAAAAGCCTCATTTCCATGTCAAAGTGTCAAAGATAGAAAGTGTCAATCAGTGCTCCAGGATCTAAATCTTTTGTAGACTGTGCTTTAAATCTGTCTTTGGTCTCTATATGCTGGGAGCAGCATGGTTTGCCACTGGTTTGTCTGTAGAAGATCATTGCCACCAGTGTCTTCTGTCAGTCAAATCTATCTCTGTGGGTGGGGGGGGATGGGATCTTTGTTTGTGTGCGCATGTGTGTGTGTTTGTGTGTGTGTGGGGAGGGTTGTCTGTTAAGCTCCAAGACGACTGCAGGTGTAATAGCAAAAAGATGTCATATTTATTTCATGCTCTGATGAGTTGTTTTTCAAAAATTTATATTAGAAGCACACAGCCTTACAAACCTCAAAGTGCAACTGTCATCTGGAGTCAAGTAATTTGTTTACAGGGTACAGAGCTATACAAATTTCTTGTGCCACTGAATGACAGCTCAGCTTCAAACTGTAATCTGGTGATTAAAAATCCACCCACCATCACTCCCTCTGCAAACACAAAGTTTTCTTTTCTTTGTGACACAAAGACAAATTCCAATTATCTATTAAAGGCAAGAAAAGTTATTAAGACATTTGAATTCAGATAATGAAGACCCATGTTATCATGATTTATGTATGAAATTTAACTTTGAACAGTCCAGCTTCTTTTTTTTAAAGAGAAAGCCACCTAATAGTGACATGTCACTACAAAGTGTGGTGTCCTTTTCCAAGGAAAGTAATTTTATTGTATTTCTTTGGGTTTTACAAGGTAAAGAAACTCTGTGTATAATTTTGTCATAAAAGGAAATTAAAGTGTGACTTCTTTCTGTCTGTCTGTCTGTCTGTCTGTCTGTCTGTCTGTCTGTCTGTCTGTCTGTCTATTATTTTTTGGCAGATTTCTTATGTTTTTCTGTCTTTCTTCTCACCTTGTTCTTTATGTAATCGATGTTTATTTCCTGTACCATCTCGCTTCATTACATATCATGGATTGAATTATTCTAAATGGTTTGTATTTGTGGATAACTCTGGTTGTCAGCAACATCTTGTTTGATTTTCATGTAAGTAGAGGTATTACAAATATGTACAATGAAAATAAATTAAATATGTCTTGGTACTTGTTTTAGTTCCTGTATGCAGAATACATTGCAAGACATAAAACTGTCTTGCACCAAGTCTGCAAACCAAACAGAGTTTTGTTTTTGCCATGAATTCATTTATTCCTTAACGCATTTTTATAAATAATAAACAGTTAAAAAGTTAGCCAATGGGTTGCAGGGACGTATGGAAGTTCAGGGTTAATTTTTGGTCTAAAATGATCCAGTGCTCATTGAGATAAACAGCTGAAACTGAAATGAAAGTTGCCATGTTGACCCAAATAATAATAATAATGGACAGTAAGTTACAGTACAGTAAGTTAATTGCTGTATATTAAATTCTGCAACAATTGTTTTTGATGGTAAAAGATAGTAGACATTTTATTAATAAATTATGCTCTGGCTGTGATTATATACATGTGTAGATTTGCTTGAATTTGTATTCTCTGGCCTCTTGGGCGTTGGTTCAAAGAAGATACACCTGGGCACATTCCTGTTCCTTACGAAAGCTGGCACAACACACTCTGTTGCGACGCCAGCAGCTGCCTTGAAAAAGGCTGACAGCTTCTCTATTGCAGCTCCAATGCTGCAGGCGGCTTGACAAAATGAAAGTAAACACTGCAGAGAATTGTGTTTTATGCCGAAGAGACACTTCCTTTACCATCTGTGCAGTACTAGAAAAAAATTCAGCAAATTTGACTTTTAGATATATCTTTGCAGTGCATGTCTGCAGGTACAATTCTATTTTTGTTCTATTATGAAGACATTTTTTTACATCCATTTTTACATTCATTTGAAATATTGCAATAAACAATATTGCAATGGATGTAATACATAAAGTTGAACTTTCTGAGCATTTTAGCCCAAATTCTACTGGTATTTATATGGGTTTTACTAGAAATATCTTTTAGCACTTTTTAAACTAAATAAAGGTATGTACTGTATATTGCTAACTAATAAGTACCTCTTAGGCTACTGTTTGTAGTTTCTTTGTTTTCTGAGAACTGTTGCAGTTTTTTAGTCAACACAAAAGTGTTTAAATCCTTATTTTCGACGTATAAATCAATCAACAAATTTTCATTAGTCAGACAAAACCAGCTTCTGGATACAATGAAAAAAATGATAGCATCATTTGCAAATGAAACTAAAAACAATAAAAAAGATTAAGTGAAAGTGTAACAACTGCAAAAATTCCCCCCCAGTCTTCAGGGTGAAGTGTGTGTTTTTGTTTGAGTGGGATGTTTGAGAGATGGTCCTAGAGGAGCAAACACGCTCAACCAACCGAGTCAACGCTCACATTGCTCTCTCTTCTCTATTCTCTCTTCCTTGCCTCAGCTTTCAAAGGCCAAAGATTGTCTCCCTCAAGGGAGATACAGGGGAAAACAACACTGTTCAGCGTTCTTTTCCACAACTTACATTTTTCAAATGGAATTTGATATTCGTCCTTTAAAAAATTAACAAGACACATTTTGTCGACCCATCACTTCTTTATTTTTTAGCAATACAACCATAAACTTAAACATATTTGTTTAGAATAGCTTACCTATGTAGGGAACGGATGAAAAATTATGTATCTGAAACTAATGCTCCTAATATACCACTTCTACCTTAAAACATGGTGGTGGCAGCATCATGATGTGGGGGTTATTTTCTTCACCAGGGAAAGGTAAGTTAGTAAGAGTGGAATGGGGAAAAAATAAGCTTTATGGATCAGAAATGTTGAATAAAACCTGTAAAGACTTCAGAGTGGATTGGAGGTCTACTTTCCTGTGAACAAAGAGCCGAAACATTAAGCCAGTCCTTAAATCAAATTATTTAGATAATTTAATTATGCGCTGTTTTGTATTTGTTTATCATGCATAAACAAAATGAAATATATTGGGTTAGTAGTACCTGAGTTAACTTATTTAGAGACACTTATTTCGTATAGGAAGGTTTGCAAAGTGTTGTACATATAACTAATGCTGACAACAATAATTGTTTGAAAATACATATTTCATCTAATCTGCGTACATTTCCTCTTCTTCTAGGTACTACAGAAGTCAATGCTACGGGAAAATCCTTTACAGTAAGAAGTAGCCTCTTGTTTCAAGTGGACAAACGGGATGATGGCGTCGCATACACCTGCAGTGTGGAACATGTGTCTCTGTACAAACCGTACATGACAACTGAGGTCCTGGAGGTTCATTGTAAGCATCATCACCGACAAAGAAAGATTAAGTGTGGCCATTTAAAAGCAATACAGACAAACGAATAAAGGAGCTTACATTTATGTGTGCATGTGCAGCTCTGTGTTTGTTATGGATTAGAATAGGATTAGTTTGCAGGTAAGGGATTACTTCAAAAGTACAACAGAAAAACATACTAGAGCTTAAGCTACCCAAAGGGTAAAGAGCTCACTACCTTTGCATTGTTTTTCTGCATTAAAGCGTCTTACACACATAGGTAAGTAACACAGTGCTGTTTTTTTTGTTTTGTTTTTGCAGATGCTCCACAACTGGAAATCACACATTCACTGATAATTCCACTGGAAGGACAATACTTCAAACTGGAGTGTGTTTCCATAGGCAACCCAATGTAAGTTGGAACCTTGTTCACCACTACACTTGGTATTAGCTCACTTTTAAAACCTAGATTGAAGGTACAATTTAGTTGATCAATTACAAAATAAGTTGGGTGAAAAAAGAAATATCTACAGGATTTTTTGGTGTTTTCTCTCCCAGACCCGAACCAGTGCTCTGGTCTAAAGATGGAGGAGAACTGCCAGACATTGAGCGCATGATTGTGGAGGGCAGAGAGCTGACCATCACGACACTAAACAAAACAGACAATGGCACATATCGCTGTGAGGCCAGCAACCATGTGGGGACCAGCTTTGCTGAGTATATTCTGTTTGTATATGGTGGGTATTAAACTGAATTCTTTATGTTTATGAGAAAAAGTTATATTTTTAGTACTTAATTAATGATATCAGTGATTATTTAATAGAGAAGTCAGCAGAAATATAGCACTTAAAAACTGAAATAAACAAAAAATCTCGGATTATTGAAAATCGCTTTTTTTTTCTTTTATGACAAAGCTGTTTTTAGGCATTGTAGATAAAAATGATTTTAAAACCCGCTCCATGTTTGACAGTTACTGTAGGAAACCAAACACTTGTTTAGTATAGTTGAAATTCAAACAAAGCTATATTTAAGCAGCAATAATCACATTTGAGAAAGTATTTCATCAATGAATGGAGAATTGTTGGATTGTTGTCTCTCTTCCATCTTTGTCATGCTTTGGTCTTTTAGGTCAACAAAAATGCTTGAGGAAAAACAAACATTGAAATAAATATATATTCTTTAAAAATACTGATGAAATGGGATGCACACTATTGAAGAAGTTTAACTTTTTTTCAGTGATCAGTGGATGTTAACCTTCGACTGCTCACATAGTTGTTGTCTTTTACTACTGTATTTCTTGTTGCAGAATTATTAACCCTCACTTTTATTAAGGGAAGTTGGGTCAGCAATGTTTTAGATATTGTCCGAAATCCTTTTTATGACCTTCTGGATGAGTTCACTCTTAGGGCCTGATCTTCGAAGATATCAAATAAGAGGCACTAAGGTGACATGTTGGAATGATATAAAAATGCTGCACAAATATTAAGACATGCAAATTGGTTTGATGCCACCCTTAAAAACAAGCAGTTTGTGTTTTCTACTGGTAGTTTGAGAGTGGTTGTAAAAAACAGATGACGTTAAAAGCCATAGAGATGGAGGAAATATTGATAACTATTAAAAGAATAATGACAATGCTAAATAATATTTACAATGCACCTCACAGCCTATCTCCAAGCTTTTGTGATTCCCTGTTTTTCATAAATATGCTACAATATTAAGCTTCAGTGAGTTTTTTTATTATTTGGTTTAATTGTATAAATATTGTCTGCTAGTTAAGCATTCCTGCCGGCCTACTGCTATTTTATTTATTAATAATTATCCTACCATTGTAAGTTTTCAATATCTCTCCATCCTCTGGCATTGTACCAATGCCTCCTTTGTGGCCAGAATGACAGCAGATACTTTTACTTGTCAGTTTTCGTCTGACTTTTAGATAAACTAAAAAACGTTGAAGTCCACTTTGCATGTGGTAAATGTTTACATTTTAATATCCTCCACCCATGAATTTGGGTGACTTGGTGCCTACATCAATATGCTGTTTTAAGACATGTAAACCTTTTAAAGATCAGGCCCTTAGAGTCATATTAAGGGATAAGTGACTTTTGAGAAGTTTTACCACTGTTCCCTGTTTTCTTCGTCTATGGTAAATGTTTTTCTCTGTGGATCCATGGAGTCCCTGACTCTTAGAAAAGGCTGCTTTACCCCTTTTTTTTTAAATATATGTCAGTATTGTGTTTTCTCACACTGGGGCATGATTTGTTTTGTTTTTTGTTTGTTTTATTTATTAGTTGTTTTATGTTTGTTTGTTTTATGAGCATCTTAATGTTGTCAGATTTAAATATAAGGGCTTTGACTCAAAATAGTTATTGTGAATAAATTGATGATTTAAAACAGAATAGTTTTGCTAGATATTAAAAGTTGTTTAATAATTTGCAACATTTGTTTGTGACAGGAATAAATCAAAAGAACAAATAAAAACTGCAATAGGGCAAACATTTTTTTCTTAATTCTTTTTAAAATACTTGTCATTCTAAAAAAAAATAAAGCTTTGTTCTCGACATCTCATGCACCAAGAAAACATAAATTACCTCGAGTACAGACAATAAGAATATAAAGGAAAGAAAATATATTTACTCTGACCTTTAGTAGAACACTTTAAATGCTGAAAAAAAGATTTATTTTATCAACAAAACAACTTGCACTGGCTTAGATTTTGTTTGCAAGTCATGCACACTAAAATGGGTTGTGATTAGTAAAAAAAAATAGGCTGCACAAAACACAGCTCACTGGAGATGTATTTAACAAAATCACAGAGAATGGAAGAAGCAGTTAGGCTATCAGGAGCTGAATTTGATCAGGGACTCTGCTAATCATCCCTAACATTTTAGTGATCTTCAAATAGGTAACTGCAGGGATTAGAGGAAACTACAACCTGATTAATTGATATTATTAGAGTAAGGAATTACGGTGTTTTGTCACTATCAGGATAGAACACAATGGCCTTTTTGTGTTCATGAAGAAAATCAGCTTGCTATAATGCATCCAGATCTAGTCTAGTCTAACACATTTCCAAAGCTTGCAGTCAAGAATCTACTGGCAAATATAACACTGACAAAGTTCAGTATTAGAGGATCAGAGTGTAAAATGTACCTTAATTTCAGCCTATGATATAATCACATATCAAAAAAAACATTTTGTTGCAGGAAATAAACCATCAAAGACTTAGGATCCCGTGTTTATAAATCAAAGCATATGAAATGATTTTAAATAAGTTAAAGTGGACTAAATACATAGGGATGTTTTTTTTTTTGTTCTTTGTAGTAGTACTCCTATAGCAGAGTGAAAAGTCATAGAGGAGCCTACTTCTGCACATTTTTCTTCTTATGAATCATTACTTGATGCATGGCAACATTTTTGCAAGGTTTAGAAAGGCTTTAGGAAGGAAAAAGAAGTGACATTTTTTTCTTTCAGACTTTGTCATCTTTGTGTCCTTCTTCAGTATGTATCTTATTATATCTTGCTACCTTTTAATGATTCTTTCATCACATTCCAAAGCTCGCTAGTTACCTTCGAAGTTGTACTATTATTCTACATTAAAAAATGAAAATTTTTTGGCACAAGGAGGGTTTTACATGATTTATTTTTCTTTAAGCCTGCATAATCAACTTAGGAAGAAGGATGTATTTACCTCACAAACCCTCGCTTTCTTAGGTCCTAGTTGCAGTTGAAAGGAAAAATGAAAAATTGAGTTAAGCAGGTAAAAGATGTGTTAGACAGGCTCATTTCCAATGATGATGAGACTCATTCTTCAGGGCTACATTGTGATGAGCTGAATACTTGCCAGGTCTTTTCGGATCATCTCAGCCTCTAAACCTAATTTGCTAATGACAGGGAAGCTGAGGAGCTATAAATGTCATCCATCAAGCACAATTTATCACTGTCTGAGCATACTGTCTATAATAAACCCTCTGAAATACAAATAATAAACACCGCATACAAGATTTTTGAGTTGTAGTAACAAAAAATTGTTTTCCTAAATACAGATGGAGGCCCTAAGAGGCTTTAGTCTAATTTCTTAGCTTTAGCTTCACAGTCCTCTGTCTTTAGATCTACATTGTAACTCTAGTAAGCATAAATATGAGAATCTAAAAACTAAACTGACATAAAAAATAATAAAAGTAATAGTCAGCTACTGGGTTATTCATACAGCAGAGTTCTGTTTGAACCTTTTACTGTCCTTAAATATGGTTAAAGTCAAATCCTCAAACATTTTTTTTCAATCAAACAAAGACAACCCAAGTAAGTACGAAATGCGGATCAAAAACAAAAGTTTAGATTAATTAGAAGGTTTCTAAATCATATTGAGCCTTAAGTGAAAATTAAACCTACTAATTTTAGCAGCAAAAGTTCCCAAACTATGCAATAGCAATAACTGGTATTATCCCTGTTAAATTAAACTCTAGGTAGTATGGCACATGCTTCTTTGCAGTTTTTTGGGGTTAAGGTCATAAACTAATAGCCTGATACTGTTATTCAGGGTGAGAACAGATGTCATAGGTAAGAAATACTGTTAATAGTCCAGGTTATGAGAAGGGGAATAAACCCCAGCTGTTAACATATGACTCTCCTGTTGGACTGTCAGTATGAGTTTTCTGTGCTTAATGCTGGTTCATTAGATGAATTCACACCTGTTATATTCCACAGCTGTTCGGATTTTTGTTTACGTTTCGGTTTTTCTTTATGTCTCTGTTGTTTGTATGCTCTATCAGCTCTTGCGGAACAGAGCTGGGGTGGGGTGGGGGTGGGGTAAACTGCTCCAGATAGGGTAGGTAGGACCAGGTTGTTTTTTTCTAATCAATGGAAATTATACGGTTATCATTCCCTGATATTAACATTTATTAACTCACAAATATTTATTTTGCGACTAATACAAAAATAACACTTGTCTGTGTTTGTGCTTACCTATGAAATTGACTCAAATTGTTTTAGCTGTATAATATTTTCTCTCCATATTTTTTGAATATATATTTTTCAGTGCAGAGATTTCCAAATCAGATTACTGCATTCACAGCTGCATTAACAGGTCCACTTACAGTACAGCCTCACTAAGGCCTTGACTCAACACTTCATGCACTCACAAACATGTTATTGAGAACCCACTTGATGATTGATGAGCTAACAGCAAAGCCATGAGCTAGAAAATAAACTTGTTTCAGTTGATAAATTCAATGTGCTCTCCTTTTCATTTTTCGCTTTTTATACTCCACACTGTTTCTTTATAGTTCAGTCATTACAGGTGAAAGTTATCACAATATTTACTTAATATTTGAAAATGACTGAACAAATATAAATGTATTTGCAGAAGTGGAAAGTAGCAAACACAAACTCTGTGAAGTGTTCTAAATTTTATTTTATTTTTTTACCTGTTCAACAAATCACTGACGATGCACTCATGAAATCCATGTGCAAGCATTAGTTTATAACTCTATTTGTTATTAGTGAAGTAGACTTCTTGTTTGACTTTTACTGATCCACAAGAACACTCTGTAAGTATAATGTAATAGATTGTTTCCTTAAAAGTAAAATAGTTTTTGTGTTATAATAATATAATTTGGTAAACAAGTCAGAAACGTTGTTTCTGGTATAATCATACATTTCCTTGTAAAAAAAAAAAAAGCTTTTGTAAATGCTGAAGCAACATTTGAAAGGCTACTTATGATTTAATATTTAAAATTGTTTTCATTTTGCAACTGCAAAGTTTGTGACTGCAGCAGAGAACATCAAAATATTGCTAATGCTGCTTGGCAAACATCCCCAAATAAATGGTAATACATTGGGATGTTAGATCCGATCATGTATTTTCTTAAACCTAAGATCTAAACTTAAATTTAACAGCATAAGAGCCAAGAAATGTTTATTGGGGAACTCAAGTTGAATAATAAATACCCTTGTAAACAGTTATGCAACACCTTAAGGGAGCTGGCTAAAACAGCTTTGATAAGCATTCCCTTTTTTATATTTTCTACAATTAAATATTTGATAAATGTGGTATGCATGTTTGTTGAGCCAAATTAACTTTGATATCCCAGAATGCAATCCAGGAAAGTCTTTCAGTTGGTGGTTTGAGAACTTGACTAAAGAAATGGCATTATGGAGACCAAGGATCACACAAGACAGATGTATTTTGTGAAGAGTTTTAACACGAGGTAAAGCTGAATTGGTGAATCTATTATACAGAAAGAGTATGACCTAAAATTCATATCTAAACCCAGTTAAGATTAATGAGAGTAGGGATATTTGGTTATATCATATTTAGCTGTGTAAATATAATAGAAATATGCCTCATAATAATTGCAGCTAAAAGTGCAATAAAGGTTTTTGACAACATATTGGCTCTGGGACTGATTACAAATGCATGCCACACTTTTTAGATATTTTCCTAAAAAAAAACTAAGACTTTTAAAGGACCTATTCATTTTCTTGGACGTAATCACTTTAAATTACAATAAAATACAGTTACATATTTAGTTGGAATGTGCAAAAATATTTTCTAAATTTATATTTTGCAGTATGCTTAGAAGAAAAAGCAAAGTCTATGTTTGGAGAAAATACAAGAAGTTATGCAGAGGCGGAGATATTAACAAAATGTTTACTTAAAAAATAACTTTACTGTAAAAACTGAGTAACAAGCTTCATCCATAGCTGCAGCTTAACAATTCTGGACACAAGTCTTACTAACCAGCTATTTCGGTCAAGCTGTTAACAGATACGCTTCCTCTGCACCACATCAGAGCTCTTTCTCTTGATATCACAGAGATAATGATGAGTAGACATATGAATTAGAACATGTGCAGCAAACACATGGGAACAAAAAGTAACGTGCAGGTACCAAGCCTCAGGCACTGATTGACTGAGCAGTCACTTAAGACTGTAAAATTATTCTGATAAATCTCTGCTCTGGCTTTGACGAGCGAAGACTATGAGATGTATTCTAGCAAAGAAAGGCAAGTTTATTTCTATAGCACATTTCTGTAGCAAGATCTGGCAAGACAATTTAAGATGCTGTACATGAAAATATTAATAATAACAAAGCACATAGAGAATCGTACACTGCAGGGGCAAAGTAGGATAAGAAAAAAGAAAAAAGTGTTAAAGGCAATAAGTATGAAAAATTGATGTGGTAACTGATTACAGAAGAAGAAATAATAAAACGATAACACAATTACTGTTTAGGTAAGAAATGACAAGTTTATTTAAATTATCATTTAATTATTATAGTAAACTATAAACACAGCTTTTGAACCGAGGACTTTTTAAAATATTTCATCCATGTTTTGAATGGGTGCATGATTTTCTAGTGACAATCTAATATAGAGCTGTCTATCATCTGCGTAGTTTTGTTGACTTATCCTACTGCTTATTATAATCTATCTAAGCAAGAGGCTGCATATAAAGGAGGGGCTCTAAGATGGACCCTTGGGGAACGCCACATGAGAATTTTGTTGTCTCTGATTTAATTTACCAACTGACACAAAAACAATCCCTGTCTTTGAAGTAGAATTTAAACAAGCCCAGTGCTCTACCAGAAAGGCCAGTTTTCCTGGCACTCTAATAGAAATTAGTGATAAAAAGTGTTGAATGCTCCACTAAGGTTCGATGATACCAGCACTCTGGATATTCCACAGTCTGCGTTTATCCAGATTTCATTGAACTACTTGCCAAGGGCAGATTCTGTACTATGGTGAGCACAGAGGCATGACAAAAAAAGTTAAAGCAGCTAATCATTGTTTGGAAGGTGTTGACCTGCTGAAGCCAGGCTTTTTCAATGACTTTAGTGATGAAGTGGAGGTTTGAGATAGTTTTGTATAGTTCTGCAGTGGCAGCTTGTTAAAGTTTCTCTTATTCAACAGTGGTTTAAATACCTGAACAATAGGATGTGTTTATAATTTGAGTGTTTATTTAAGTTCAATCAGTCATTATGACATGCAAAACTTTTTTTAAAGAAAAGGTTATATGTAAAACAGCAGGACCAAAATTTTAATTAGGGTAAGATTTCTTCTAAGTTTTTGTATTTCATTTGTTGAAATTGGGATATCTTGTAAAAATAAGTTCTAGTAAGAGATAAGTTCGGTACAGGACACATTATTGGTATACTGTGTCCCTCTAATCTTTTGGGCTTTTTAATTGATAATAATAATTGAACACTTTAGAAAATTTGTTGCAGGCCGTAACTAATAAGGCAGGAGCATTATAGTAGAAAATAAATTGAGTATCAGTCAGACAAAGACTGATGTTGGCAAAGATTTTAAAAAGAATTTCTTAAATCTTTAAAATGGTGCTAAAATAAGCTCAATAAAATATTATATGTATATAAGATATATAAAATCAAGATGTAGAAACCAACCTAAATCAAAACAAAGAGAGTAAAAATTGTTTTGAAATTCATACTGACGTATTTAGCTGTGATGTGGCATAACTCATTAATAAGAATAATTCAGTTCAACTCAGTTGATCTGTATTGTGGAAATGTAAAACAAACATCTGAAGGCAATTTACAGAAAACTATAAATCCAGTTTGTTCATGCCAATATCATGTTAATTAACTGGCTACTCTTTAGTTTTTCAGCAACATAATATGTAGCTTTTGAAAACTGGCTGCCTGGGGATTACTTGCCCTTTTCCTTTATTCAAAAGCAGAAGTTTGCAGCTCATGCAAAACAAATAAGTAGGTTATAGAGGTATCACGTTGGCAGAGGGGAGCCAGGGGGTAGTGACTGTGAGGGAGGAGAATGACCCTTATGGATGACTTATGTATCATCAGCAAGCTTAAGGAATAAGATATGTTAGGTCATCCTTTCTGACAATCAAAAGAGCATTGTAGAATAAATACACAAGAGAGATGGAGGCAACAACATCTGAAAGAGTCCTTGTATGTCTTACACAAGCTAGAATATATTGTAACAACAGGGTATAAATTAGCCTTAGGGGCATTTAAGGGAAATTTATTCTATAGTTCTAGACACTGAAAGACCTGCAATCATTTTTCTACTAAACCAAGAATAATGAAATTAATGGTTAACTAACTGTAATATTGTGTGAGCTCAATTAACTGAACAAAAGAGAACCAGCAATGAATACCAACTCCAAACCCATGGAAAAAATAAAGGAGAAATATGAGAAATAGCAAATATTTCTACTGTAGAATGTTAAAAAGAAATTTCAGGTCAAGTGGAGCCAGGCCACTTATGACTAAGAAAACCCAAACTGGATGAGAGCCTGCTTAAGGCTATTAGAAAAGAAATATCCAAAATCTCTTTTAGCTTTTTATATTTGCTTCTGTCGTTTAGCTGAATGCTTAAAAAGCTACTACTTGCTTTATATATACTAATATTTAAGAAATGTCGGAATTTAAGATAAATATAATGTGTTCTTCTTAAATTTGCTGAACAAGCCATTTGGTTTTACAAGCACGAAAAGCTGCTTGGATAAAAACAACACAGTTTGTCCTGATTTCCTAACCTTGTTGTGTGTTGCTTTAACACAGCAGGGTTTGGTTATAGATTTGATATTATATATGTTGGAATAGGTAGGGCAACTGTGCTAAAAACCATTATGTAGGCCAGGTTTAAATGCAAGTTAGAAAGATTTTTTTTATTATTTAGACTCGTACAGTCTATCAAAAAACATTGATATAACACTGCATATAATCTTAATCACTGTATAACTGATCCTTTGCCTAAGGTTTGAACATTGAGCAAACATAGAGTTAAATTTTGAAAGTGTTTTTTCTGTAACAAGCTAATGTCATAGTCTACGAAAAAGAAAAACATATTCCCTAATTTGAAGTAAAGCCATTAACAAAAAAAAGATTTAAGTTGTTAACATTTAAAACTTCCCTTTTTTCAGAAGTCATTTTATATCGAGTCATTGTGTAGTTTGAAATGGCAGCCTTTGAACATTTTGTGTCTTTTCAGTTTCTTTAGGTTTCTTTTACAACCCAGTGGGGCAGTATATTAGGTAGATTGTTTATCTAAAACTATAACACTTATGTCGTAACAGTTTTTAAGAAAGTTAACACCTGTAGAACATATTCAAGAAGTATGCAAGAACTGAAAAAACATAACCTTGCTCAAAGAACTTCAATAACAAAAAAAAAAAAACAATAAGCCCTGGTTTCTTTGAGCCTTTTCTCCACACATCATCTTGTCTTGACAGTTGTTTTTACTCATGTACTCTATGGCAACCATTGTGCGTTTGATGAGAATATTTTAGTTGTATTAAATGGCTAGATCTGATTTCCAAGGAGGCATCCAAATGTGTTTTCCATCAAGTTTGAAATGTTCAGAGGAAACTTTATTCTTGTTGAGTGGACAAATAAATGTCTTGTTCTGTGTAGTGTACATACAGACGTCTGGTGTGCCATCAAGTTAATGAAAAAAGGAATATTGGACTTATTATTTTCTTAAAGCTAGCTTAGGAAATATTAGTTTTAAATATGGACTTTGAGCTTTGTATATAAAACTTTTTTTTTTTTGTTCCTCACCTAGTGATTATGTTTTTCCTCAATCTAGCTCAACATGACCTCAAGCTTTCCTCTGTGTCACTTCTGCACTCTATTAAACAAAACCCAAGATCATACTGAGCTATTATGCTTTGCTTTGAAACCTGTGGTCACCTTTTATATCATGGTGTTGTTCCCTACATCTTCCCTACTGCTGTCACTGTCTACAACCATGGCAACAGCCAAAGATTTTCCAGGCCCTACAACAGGTAAATATCCCAGTGGATGATCATTGCAAGCCAGAATTAGTGTGTGTGATGCTGGAACTGGCTCTGGGTCAGGACACATCATGGCCTCACCCTGCATGAGCCAAATCATCAACATGCATGGATGCTCGCTCTGCTGACACTAGCCGTTTTCTCTCTTTTCATGTCACGGACTGCATAAGTTTAAACACAACATGTTGCTATTTTGGTTTGCCTTTTTCATACTAATTGTATCTGAGAGAGTGAATTACTGAAAATTGTACTTGTAGCGTTGTCATCTACTGTGCAAATGACAGTACTAAAGCAGAAATGAAATCGAAGAAGAAATCTGTCTATTAGAATATATATATATATGTGAAACCATATAATATATAAGTTTTATTTAAAAAGATATTTATGTTAACTATACAGGATGTTTCTGTTTAAAATATATGATATGATATTTACTGGTTGATTCAATAATAGTGCTAAAGATTTAAACTTCTGTCAATGGAAAATTAGTAAGAAAAAGGGTTTTAAAAAAAAAAAAAACTCTCATTTCATGTTTTCTCAATTTCATTTAACATCAAATTAACCAAAATATTGCAAGGTAAACTGCTGATTTTTTTAGAACCAAAAGTGGCTGTTGGAATGCCATTCCTGCTGTAACAGCATATGTCGACTCTTTTGTGATCATCCACGACTCTAGGATGGGATTTAGTGGCATATGCCAAATCAACAGCAGTGACTCACTGTCCTCAGATGGAATGATGCTCGTGTTCCAACGACGCCAAGAAATTCTCAATGCCTCAGACTGCCACTTTAGCACTGCTTGTTCAGTGCTTAATATATATAGTGTGGTGCAATTAACCAACCGTTATTGTCAATGGAGTGCTATGAAAAGTACTTTAAGAAATGTAATAGCGTTATAATTTCCGCTGCATGAAAGACGGTAATTAAAGGAAACCCTTTTAAAATGAGTTTTTAATAACAAAATGATTGAGCTTATATAACCATATGATCTAAAAAATCAAGTAGAACATTAATATTAGTTTCAAATAGGATTTTTTTTTCAATAATAGCCCCATGTTAACACTGTTTTTTTTTTGTACTTTTAGGAAGGCCTTTAGGTATCATAAGTAAAAGGTGAAAATTAAAATATAATATAAAATATAATAAAATGTAATATTTAAAACTTAAAAACAATAGCATAGAAGTCTGATATTTTTTACAAATGTACTTTCAATTATCAGTGGTATGAATGTCTTATTATTTTAGGACAATAAATGATACTATATATTTCAAAGGTGGAATACTAATGCAAGTAGGATTACTGTTTAAAAGTTTTGGTAAAGTTTGCCCAAATCGAGTCTGATTCAAAACTACGAATAGTAAAAATTTACACACTGGGTCAAATACTTACATAGAGTGATTCAGATTTGGTCAAACGTCCCACAGAAAGTTACAGTTTGTATCTTCAGGCTTTAGGAACTCTTTAGAAATACTTCTCTTTGGATATTTTTGCATTTTTTTAGGAAAAATTATTATATTAATCTATATTACTCTTTTAAACATAGTCCCCAGGTTTAACAGAAAGGTTGACTTCAGGGCTTTAAAACGATCATGTTAGACAATTAAAGTAAGCCTAGTAATCCATATTCAGTTTTAATATGTTTGGAATTATTGTGCTGTCAGTGCTCCAGATTCTTTGCAAGTTTTAAGCACCTGATCCAAATTTTCATTCTCAGATTATATTTATTCTTTGAGTGTGTTCGAGAACAGCCCAGGAGCTACCAAGTCTCAACCAACTTAAAACTTTAATTTGCTGGAATATTGCTGTCAAACATTGAAGTGAGCCTAACGTCACAATGGGTTGAGAGGACAACAATCAAAAAGAAGATCATGCAACATAATTGTAATCTTCCAGAGTGACTAAAACCTGCTGCTGCCCACATAGCCAAGTCAGTTTTTTCAGCTTTGGTTGAACTATTTGGCTTAAAATCTAGTACGACTGTATCTATCAAATGTAGTGTTAGTATCATGGTGCTGATCTCTTTTGATTCCAGTGTTAGAGCAGACAAAGTGGGTGGAATGATGAAGACAAAAGACTTCCCAGCCTTTTGCTTTACCCATGAGACAAGTAGAATGAAGCAGAAACTGGAAAAAAATGGAGCTGTAATAGATAAAAAAAAGATACAACAAAAACACTATAGCGTTTTACTGGGGTCATATAAATACCAGTATTACAAGGATCCAAAGTTTTCAGATTACATATATGTAGATAATTCTTATGTACTCGATAAATTACACCTTTACACTGGATTGAATGCTTACCTTTAACACTCTAATATTCCTGCCACACTATTGGATATCAACCTATTGTTTTAAGGGGGTTGGAAGGCATGATGTAACTGTAAAGATATGCTCACAAATCAGTCTTCTCCACATTTAACACTGTAGCATATAAAGTTGGTCATAACATTACCTGATCACCCGCTGAGGTTTATTCACATGCTAAGAAAATTCACCACCGTCTTCACTCACCGGCTGACAAATTTGGCTAATGATTAAATGTTTTTTAAAATTTCTATAGAACACTAAACTATTATGGAGGATGATGAGTGCCACAACACAGTAACTAATGTATGAAAAAAAATGTAATTGTGAAATTATTATTATTAAAACTGGAAATAAATACAGAAAAAAATAATTATATGGGCCTCGATTTTATATATTATAAATTCATTCTAATTTAAGAAATTCAAATAATATTTTTATGATTTAAAAATTATTTAATGTTCCTGCGCTGAGGGATACCATGAATTGATTTAAACTGACACAGATCCATCCAAGTCAAGGAGATGAGACAAGACCAACCCTCCATAGAAACCCTGGCTACTGGTTGGCTGCTTTTCACTGAGCAATATTATTCTTCCTGGGTTGAATTTAACTCTGAAGTCCACATTATTGCTGAAAAGGGCAGAAATAACTTCAAAGACGTGTAACAATTTATTTACAGCACATTTGAAAGTAATTCCAACTTCTATATCCATAGTTTGGCCTAAAATTGATTGATCCAACAAGGTATTCTGATTACGCCTTTGAGCTTCCTCTCCCCGATTCTTTCCAGTATAATATATA
>JAUZNJ010048123.1:0-31436 GCA_034780135.1 Jordanella pulchra
AAAAAATGCTTAGCAGGGCTAAACTTTGTTGGGTACAGATGGTGTGACTACTTTTCCTTCTGAACCACCCTATTTCTTTATGGCATAAATAAAATAAATATTGAAGAATATCACCAGCTGCTGAGCATTTGCCAGGCTTAAATCAGCAACATGACTCCTGTTCTATCTTTAAGATGCTGCATGGATTGAGATCCAATGACTGCGGAGGACACTGTAGGATAGTGACCACTATGTCATCTTCAAGAAACCAGGTTTAGATGAGTTGGGTTCATGACACTGCGCATTATCTAGCTTAGATGTAACCATCACAGTAGGGAAACGCTGTGTTTATTAACAGGTGGATTTGGTCCACAACAAGTGGGACTTATTGCGGACCAAATCCAGCCCAATCAGTTACTTAAGATACGTTAGGAAAGGCCTCTGTTGTCCTAAAGTGGAGAAATTTAGGTGTGATGGTGAGAAAAACAAATAGACAAATGACTTCAATACTTTCAAAGAAGACCTAACAATATAAAAACCAGAAGAAAAAAATCGAGAAAATAACAAAGTATGGAGTTAACAGGGTGATGCAGAAAAAATAAACAAAAAACACATACACGCTTACTTATGCATACACACAAATATGTTTGTTTTTGCTATATGTGGTGAGGACCATGCATTGAGTCGCATTGACTTCCATTGATTTTCTATCATTTCTAACCATTTCTATGCCCTAACCCTAACCATTACCAATTCATACCTCACCCTAACTCAATTGACACTTTAGCTCTAACCCTAACCATTAACTAAAATACATTGTGAGGACAAGAGAAATTACCTTACTTTACAACAACTGGTCCTCAATGTGATTGTGAAGTCTGAAAAATAGTCCTCACCTTCATTCCTATACAAGTAAACCCCCCACCACCACCACACACACACACACACCATGGTAATAACACAAACACTACAAAAGCATGTAAAGAATGTGCAAATAATTATAAGCTATTTTCCTTAACATCTGTAAGACCTCCTGCAGCATTCTTTTGAACCCTAAAACACACCACAAACATTTTTGTTTTACATTTAAAGACAAATACAAGCCATTGATTATTTCTTCTGTAATTGATGATCTCTAATGTCAACATCAGTAATTTCTTTGAAGAATTCAGCAAACTTTGCACTTTTTGAACAAAAAGACCTCAGCTGATGTAATTTGGACATGCTGCAGAACAGCAGGGTTGAGCGTAATATTTCAGAAAAGACTGAAAAGGTTGCGTTATCTCAAACGGTTTCATTATTTAACAAGGATCCTCAAATTTGTACGCCATGATGCTTTTATTTTTTATTTCATTTTTTTTTTCTTTAAAGTTTAATCCGGCTGAGTTCATATTAGGGGCAGTGTGTCAGAAGGAGAGAGTCAGAGCGAGCTTTGTGCCGAACGTACTTTCATCTGGCAAGTCTCACACCCACTATGTTTGCTGATGTGTTGTAGTGGGCTTTCTGCAGCCAATGCGGCAGCTTTTCAAACAGCACTGGCTGTAGTCGGGGGGGCTGAGAGGGCTTACTGGTAAATTGGCAGCCCAGGGAATACAGGGTACTCTAACCTCGGCGCTCACCCACTCACACGCTTTCATTCCCCTTTTTACCCTTGACCACTGACTGTCTGCACTCCCTCTCACTGGCCAGCACAAATCCGCTTTCCTACTGTGTCATCTGCTTCTGTCTTTGTTGTTTCCTCTGCTTGATGTTGTTGAATTTTACTTTCTCAGAGCTTGCCAGTTGGGTCTGACTATCACTCATCCAAACATCCATCTCTCCTAATCATAAGACTCTTCCTGCTAATTACATCCTTCAACAATGACAACGAGACACAAAAGTGCTGAAAAAAAAAGCACGTGTGCACACTCGAGTTCATGCACGCATGCAATGTGGGCATACTAACCAAATCTGTTTGAAGTGTGGGACCCTAAAAGAAGAGAGGGCTCCTGTATGCATTAAGTATTCATGTGACGTGTTTTGAGGTGCATGCGTGTGTGTGTGTGTGTTAGGGTATGGGGAGAAAGAGAGTACTGGCAAATTGTGCCGCAAGCATCCAGCAATCGAGCGCTGACACCTCGTCTGGCAGTCGGAGGGAGAAGGGGTTGGGCTGAAGAAAAAAAAAAGGGAGAGGAAGGAGGAGGGATTGTATGTGTGTATGTGAGACAGAGAGAGAGGGAGGGAAAGAGAGACACGGCAGGACAGCTGCCAGAATTTCTCCGATAGCAGGAGAAGGACCAAGAGGTGGAACAGAAGCAGGATTTCTCCTTCTCTTCACAAAGCCAACCTAGGAGTAGAGAATCCCTTCCAATTCTCCAGCCTGTGGGAAAAACCATCAGCCGCACAGCCGCTCTCAGCAGACAGAGTGTGTGGGATTAACTACATGACAGGAAACCATCCAGCATGTGGTCAGAGAAAAGACTTGGATGAAGAAACGAAGAGGAGAACTGAAGTGCTGAGAGTTGTTTGATGAGACTGTGAACTGATGCAGAACTTTTCCTTTGGAAGAGAGTTGAAGATGTCTTAAAAAAAAGGGTGCTCCATCTCTTGGTTCCTCTTACAAAACTCTGTGGATTTCCTGTACCTCACTTACTGCACCTATCCTACTTTTCTATCACGCAGAGCAGTCGTCCCTACTGCCCACCTCATCTCTGCCCCACCTGCCGGTTGTTCCATTTAGTTACTATGACGCCCACGCCTCACCCCGATCCTTCTCTCTCCTTCCCCCTGGCGTCTTACAAACCTCTGTGAAATCAAGCGGAACCTCAATGATTGCGATCGGAGCAGGAAGGAGCCCCTTGCCCTGAGTAGTGAACAACCCCCTCCTCCTCGCCGTATTCTTTGCGACTGTGGTCGTGTAGCAAATGTGCAAATAATGGAGAACAGTGACAGCACAGACACGGACCTCAAAGTTGATCTGTATCAGTTGTCTGTTTTTTGACTATGAGCATAAACTAGATGATGGATTGGAAAGAGCTGTAAGTACATGATTGCAGCACATTTTCGCCAGTGCATGTTTAAGCAAATGTAAATAAATATGTTTTGCAAAAAAGAAAAAAAAACATGATCTAAGACATGTTTGCTTAGTCTGAAAACTGTGCTTTGAGAACATGGAGTGAGTGGATGTTTGGGAACAGCTTTACTTGCATGGAGATTGAGTGTGAACAGGTGGACAAGCTGTTGTGGGCTGATGAAATCCGAGCCTCTTCTCGCCACCTTATTCCCTGTTCACAGTTGGGAGAAGCATAGGAAGGGAAAGATAAGAAGGGAGAGAGACAGGGCAGGAAGCAGTTAATTAATCCAAAAAATGTGGATGTGAATCTTCCTCAGCTTTCATTGAAGAGCACACACCTGTGCACTGACTGACTGTCATTGTGCCACATCAATTAAACTTCAAGGTTATCATTTCAGCTTTGGGATATAACCACCCTCTCTGTGTAGTCTGGACAGTTACAAATCAATTTGGTGCTTCTTTTTTTTTTCTTGTGCAATGTCTCAGGCTTGCATTTGATTTATGCTGCTTCTGAAAAAGAATGAGGTGAGGGAGACTGGAAGAAGGATAGGTTTCTCTTGAATGAATGTGTTGCAGAAAACCTCCCGTAAGTGTACACATGCACGCTGCAGCATGCAGCCACGTGGACTCTGGTTTAATTTTGCCTTTTCTATGGATCACATCCATCTATTCTATCATTTTTTTATTCCTTTTTTTTTCCAGTCACATGATCTGTCTTGCACGCTATCGCGCACAGGCAGCTCCCTGGGGAGAGTCTTCTCTTGTAGCCTTCTTGGATGCAATAATTATTCCATCAGCCAGCAGTGTGTTCCATGATTGTACTCTTGGGCTGTCGCTGTTGGGGGGTGTTACACTGAAGTGGGGAGTTGTAGAGATTCGGGGGGTTAGATTGTCACTACAGGCTGATAGAAATGGGAATGTAGTGAGTTTTTTTAGAGGCCTGTCCTGTCCAGAGGAGGGCTAATAGACTAAGGTTTAACACTGACAAGTGACCACCAATAAAATCAAGAATTGTACTGATCAGGCTACATATCATAAAAACGGGACAAAAATATGTTCTTTAAGGTCATTTAAAAGAACGACTTTCAGATCAAAAAGAATTGTAAGAAAATACAATAATGTCAATTTTGAAGGTTTATTGATATAAATGTGCTAAATTGTTTTTTTTAAAGCTAGACTACAGTGGATTTTTAATATAAATAACCTCTAAATTTGAAAATATACTAAATGCTAGATTAGCTGAGATTATATTAGCTGGTTGATTAGTCTGGTTTAAGATGAAAGTGACTGATGGTGCTCATTTAGTTTCCAAAGCATGATGTTCTAAATGTTGTGGACACACATATTTCCAGATGATTTCGTGTCTTTTAAGAGTAAAAGTGTAATGTCCTTCTTTCTGATGGGCAGTGTGCAGCAGCAGGTGGGGGAGGGGTAACAATACTTTTCCTTGTGCTCCATGCAGTATAAAAAAAACAAAACCTTTTAACACTTGCTGTTTCATCCTTTGTGAAATGACTCCAGGGGTGTAGGAACAGTGTGTTAGGCACTTATGTGGTTTTGAAAAGGTTACCTTTCTAAACCAGAATACACCTTAACATCATGAAGCAGCCCAAACCTAGTCCCAAAGCTTTATTGTTTTTTTTTCTAAATTCAAATGGGAAGGCTGAGGTATATCAGGAGGTTTTTCCTACAATGACAGGAATATCTTGCTGAGATGTAATTAACTAACTAGAAAATATACAAAACTTAAGCGTTTTAACCTGCTGATCAGTGTTTGATTCTGATTTCTACATTATTGATTTGTGCATTTGTGCTAACATTTTCTGTTTTATTGATGAATCATTCTTTTTATCAAGTCTCACACACTCCTTTGAGCTACTTGTTCCTTCAGGTTACATTTTTCCAACAGTCACATTTTTGTCCTCCCAGACTTTCTTTGAAGTCTGACTTCTTGAACATTGACTTCATTGGATCTTCCTGGGAGGCTATGCCAACAATGAATTGCTGTCAGATGAGCTATAGTTGATCATGGGCAATGCCAGAAATCCCTTCAGGCAAATCTAACAAATCTTTTCTTTGAGCTGCAGGGTAGAAAAGATTTTAATGCGTTTTCTCCAACTGCTGGGTACTGAGTACAGTAGAGAAAACTGTGAAGGCTGCAGACTTTTATGAAAATACTGTGAAACTGTAGGAGTTGGTTAAAACAATGCTCTGGTTGGAGCTGACACAGCATATTTACCAGGTGTCTATATCATAAAACTTGTTTAGCTGCCCAAAGGATGCCAATCATGTGGTAAATATTAAGAATGCATTATTTCTCTCTGATGTCCTGTTACAAATTCTAGCTAATTCTAATTTATTTTCAAGATTCGTTCCAATCAATTATCATTTTTTTAAACAACCCAAAGTCTTTTATTGTATGACTTCAAATCTACAAATTAAGTAAGTCTTTTAAGTTGTGGAACGGAGGAGCAAAAAAGAATTATGGCGTAACACTCGTTCTCTCAAAAGTAAATATAATAGCTGAGATGCTGATACTTGTTCTTTAAGCAACTAACGTGTTAGCATGATCATTGCAGTACAAAAACACACAGACTATTGTTGTAAAATGACTGGAGATTAAGTAGATCTTTGTTTTAACAATCAGATTTTAAAAAGATGATCCAGATCTTTTTCATTCAGCATTATTTTCTATGGAAGACGGGTTTTAAAGTATCTACTTATTTCTAACTATAACTATGGTATGAACATGTCTGCAGAAAAACACAGACCTCTTCATAAGAGCATTGTGTGATTTCATGTTTAAAAAAAATCCTCTCTGATATTGAAAATAGAAAACTAGGAGTCCAACTTGCTACTTGCTGTTATATCTTCTGCACTAAAAACTGAATGATTGTTTTCAGCTCAACCTTGTAGAATTCATATTTATGGAAAAAAAGATTGAATATTTAGTTTGTGATCTGAGCATACTATCAGAAATTGGGCCAGATTAGCTGTACCAGGCTAGTGTCGTCTGCATTTTATAGTATCAAGTAAAGATCAGCTTCTGCAGCATAATTAAATCTACATAAAACAAAACTGATTCCTCAGCTTTTACTTGAGTGATGAATGAACATGCTCAATCAGAGGACATGTGTTGCCCGTATGGTTGTCCTTCAGTAGTGCTCACCAGGCATGTCCATCACAGCTCAGTTATATCTGATCATGATAAGTGAGTTTATCTATTTTGTCTTGCAGCCAAGACAGCCTACATTTAGTTCCTGTCAGATTAAGTCAGCCAACAGGTGATGATTTATATTAATAAACCTGATTAAACATATAATTTCCAGATAACCCTGACTGCTAATTCCATACTGTGTAGGAGTATAAGATGGGAAATGAATAAGTGTTTCTTTAGTTGTGAAAGGGAGGGAGTGGTTGCTTAGAGTAGCTATTTTAGTGGCTTTGTGTATGTTGGCAAACTAAAGGGTAAACTTTTCACCTTTTTAGAGGTGTTGTAGTGTGAATGCTTGACCTAGCGCCGCAAAGAAACAAAGATTTCCTTTATTTTGACCTTTCTGAGCTTGCTGGTTTTAAGCATACCTTAATTTCCTATGTTTCCCTCTTTTAGGGCAGCTCAGAAGCTGAACCTCTCCTCCAAGCGGAAGAAACACCAACCCTCCCTACTCCACCCTCAGGAGCCCTCCATCTACCCAACCAATTTCAGTGGTATCCTGCAGATCTCCCCACCCCCCACCCCACCATGTCTCCTTCGAGCCGTTTCCAAAGTGAAAGAGAATCCAGGGATGGGAAAGGTGAGAGCATACACATGGAAACTATTTTTTTCCCACCCATAATGCACACTGATTTCTCCCTGCCTTCATTAACATAGCACATGCACAGATACACTCAGAGCCCTGTTTGAAGGGGTGAAATGCAGAGTGGCGACAGACTGGTCTGCAGGCAGCGTGCTGTCTGGTTCAGTCCATACTGATTCAGTCAGATAAGCCTCCTGGAATGCCTTGAATTCACTCAGTTTGTGGGACCAACATTCCTCTTTCTACACCAAAAGCCAGTAAAAGCTGTAATTCACATATCTGTGGTCCTAACAACAGGATTCCTCAATCCATTCTACATGCTGTGCACAGCGATGAAAGTTGGCCTGGCAGGTATAGGACAGTCATTAAACAAAGCTGTGCAAACAAGTCGCTCTTCCTTTGAGGTTTATTGGGTATTGTTTATCTGAGCTGACGTCCTGTACTTATAAACTCTGAAGTCCCCCAACAAGATTAGATCCCACCTGGATAGGAAACCTTCTCTTCTCCTGCCGGCTATCCAGACAGTTAATTTTTTTTTGCCACATGTTGTAAATCTCCTATCAAACATGTGAACTTCATTTAAATAAAAAAATGTGTTATTAACAATCCTCTTCAAACCCAGGAAAGATCAGTGGTGGGCATCTGTTCTGCTAAAGGGACAGTTGACTTTTTATGAGATTTTTATGATCTATCCAAACCTATGAGAGTTATAGCTCTGTTAATAAAGAGCAAATGCACCAATGTACTGTCTCTGTTTCTTTGTAACCGTCTTAAAAGGCGGGTGAAATAACATTTTCATTTGCCCACTCCAGCTTGACTTTGCCGACATCTGGTTTATATCAGTACAGCAGTGTGACACTTGAGTGTACGTCTGGTTTCCATCAGGCATATCTAGGTCACTTCCACTTCTCTGCTTTTACCTGCAGACATCTCTATACGGAGTCGTGCCAAGCTACACTAATGGTTTTCAGAGAGGGATCAAGGTGCAGGGAAACAAAGACCATTAGCAGTGCCTTAAAATACTCTGAACCTTGATATCTGATCTCTGCCAACATAAATAAAGCTTTGACATCAGCCTTTTTTTTCTAATGACCTCAACAGTCTTATGTAGATAATTTGTTTCAATGTCAAACCAATATAACTTACTCATTGTATAATTTCCCCAATAAAGCATTAGGATACAGGCAACATTTTTAATGAATTATATGGAATTCAAGGTAAAGAGATTCACAAAGATCTTCATATCCATGAAGATTTCTACAATTTCAATTCATGGTGTTCATCATTTCTAACAGATGGCAGAGTGATTTCAGCCTCCTTTATATTCTGATGACCAGAAACAAAATGGGTAATAAGTCAACCCACTGTGTTCAGAACTTTCATAATTGGTAAACAGAGTCAATCTCTGTGCAGTTTAATATCAGTTCAGTTTCAGCCATTCTTTGAAGGCCCACAAGGTTTGTTAGAAAACATTTGTAAACCAATAGTCCAATGAAGAGCACAGCAGAGATGTTCAGCATAATTTTGGTAAAAATGTAATTCTTGGCGAGGTTATGGATTAATATCCCAAGCTTTAAATATTTCATGGAGAAATATTCATTCTATCATCTATTATTACAAACAGCTGATGATTGTCTTCCCCTCATGGTCTGGAACACATTTGTTATGCATATTTTAAATTTTTCCTTTACAGTAGTTTTTGCTATTTTTAGGATTTGATTGTGTTTTATTTTTTTTTATATATTTGCAGTGGGTTTTGTGTTTGCAGCGCATTTGCACGTTGCTGCTCTCTATCTTCTGTGATTGCAGCATTTTTTCCTTAGTTTCTGTTTTACTCAATTTTTTCTATTAGCACCTCTTGCCTGCTTTATATCTGCCCCATATGCACAACACACTTTCGAAAAACTTAATTGTAAAAAGATACCAAAACAATGTACCATTTTTCTTTCAATTTACTGTCATGCACTATACTGAGTTACTCTATCATATTAGACCCCAGTAAAATACACTGAAATGTGTGGTTCTAATGTAACAAATGTTTGAAGAGCAGGAATAGCTCAGCTAAGTGCTGGAAATTCCCTCCGGTAACAAAACCTTGCAGTCCATCTAACATTTGCTGGAACATTTATACTGATGTCCTGGGGAGAGTTAACTTTTAATGTAGGCGTAAGGAGTTTAGAGAGTCTTTAGGCTCAGCAAAACAGCCTTCTGACAAACCTTTGTTTATTTTAAGGTTTTATTTCAGTGCCAAAGAGGAAGCACATTTACTTTTACTGACTCAGGACTGATTTGCATCTACCATAAAATGCAGCATTCAGAGATCATTGCAAGTAATGTAATGCTTGGGGTAACAGTAAACACTCTAAAATATCAGGATTGCTAAACATATCCCAAGAGCTGCTTCTGTCACCTGTCAGTCACAGATATGTTTGCGCATTGCTTTTGGAAAAAGAAAGAGATAAATCTGACCATCAGATTGTCAACCAATATGGAGTTGTCAGGATTTCTAAAGTAGGTGTTTTGTAAATGATGGTTTTATCTAGCCTGACATGTTCAAACACAGCCACGCAAACCACACACGGTGCTTCTCTCTGGCAGGAAATTGTCAAATTTATCTGCCTTTGTCTGCTGTAGGTTGAACTGCGCACAAACAGCAGACTGGCTCCACTCTTGTGACATGAGCTGTCTCGTCAAAGCTGTGCTCAGTCAACGCTTTAATGCATGGGCTGTCACCATTTTCAGTTCTCTACGCTGGTATGATGAACCGTACGCTGACCTGTGGAATGTGTTAAGACCATAAAGCTCACTTGATGAATGTGGAACCGCTATATGCAGCTGGGTGGCTTTCAGGCTTCTTAACAGTAAACTAGCTTTTTCCATGCAACTAAGGGGAAGGACGACTGAAGTAGGAGAGTGAGTAGGTGGAATAATAGAGGAGATGTTGGAGGGTGGGGGGGGCATATGCTGGTGATATTCCATTCTGTTGAGCTGCCTGCTGTCCAGAAAACAACCTGGATTTAGATAATCCAGCAGCAGGAGGTTTCACTCACATCAATTTCCATCAGTTTCAGATATGACTTTAAGTAGTCACCTTGCTGCCTTTTACCACCACCAAATGTGTTGACCCATTGAGTTTCCCAGTCAATGCAAGACTAAAAGTTTCCATGGTAACCCGAGATGTAGTACGTCACATCTGCATTAGTCTCCATGACTTCGCAGGACTTATGATGCAATATACGATTATAATAGAACTGAAGCCTGTTTATTTATTTATTTTTTCCTGCTTTGTATTTTTTATTCTTTTCTTCATTTGAAAACACACGGAGAGTAGGAATTTATTTTTATCATGCTGGCTCACATTATGTATACATTTCCTACTTTGAAGTACAAGCAAAATGACTATTCTGAAAGTCAATAAGAGTATTTTTTATACTTGGAAGAACTTTACTTACTTAGAGTAAACGATTAATTGAAAATGAATTTATATATGAATAAAAATATAGTGGTTCCAATAAAATAAATTCAAAATGCACAGATTTGTCCCTTTTTTAGTGGAATAAAGCTCCTTGGATAAGTTTGCTTTGTCCTAGCTTTATTTCACACAAAAAAGCCAAAACAAACTCAGCTAACTTCCTCTCCTCCTTTCTGTTTTACATTTTTTTTACTTTCTAATTCGCTTCCTGTTATTGTTTATCCTTCTAGGTGAAAGTCATGATGCGAATCTGTCCGTCTCTGGAGGGTGCAGACTCCTCCGAGTCTCAGTCTTTCCTAAAGGTAGACAGCAGGAAAAAACAGCTGACCCTGTACGACCCTGCGTCCAGCCCGCACTCCAGCTCAGGGCACAGGAGGTCCGCCACTGTAGCCGTCCCAAAGATATTTGCCTTTGATGCTGTTTTTACCCACGATGCCTCACAAGTAAGGGTCTCCATGTGCATTTTCAAATGTGTGTTTTATTTTTAAGGTGGTGGGTGGGAATTTAGCCTCTCAAGGACGAAGGGACAATCTTTATGTTTGCAGGGTGTGACCAGAGGCTTAGTGAAAAATGCCTTTCTTGGGTCAGGGGGCCATTCTTACCAATGTGGGCCTAACAGCTGGGGCTTTTAAACCGTCTGAGGAATGATTTGAATCCACTCTGTTTATATCCAACCTCTATATCTAACAGCACAACACCTGCTAAAACACAGACAAAATGTCAGCTTAATATGTACTGTCTCATAAGGAAAATTTGTAATTCAGCATTAAGATTTGAATCAAGATTTTTCTTTTTATTTCCTAATAGCACAATAAAGTCAAGTAAACAAGTCTGGTAAATGGTGTAGAGTGAGATTTCTATAGCAGAGAAAGCCCCAGATCTTCTATCATGCCACCTACATGGAGCTATTATTTCTTAAGTATGGTGCTGATAGCTGAAGTCTAAATGTTTCTGCTGTAGAGCTGGAGCCAAGGCTCTAGATTATGCCTCTGGGACGACTCTGCTGGTGGCTAACTGTTACAGCAAGCTGTTCAGCTGTTTCAGGTCTTGTTTGCTGTGTGATGTATGGTTAAGGGGCCACTGCTCCCAGAGGTCCTATGCTGAAACAGAAATACGCACTGCAACCTTCGCAAAAACACACCTGAGTGATGGAAGTTCCTCAAATGGGATACATTATTTGTACATTTTCTGTTTTGATCTTAACTTTGATTAGACTTTCAGCTACTGGGAGTTATGATTATATAAGTAACTGAAATTGAGAAATGTAAAATCAGTGGGGGGGCACAGGCTAGCAAAAGGACAATGTTTACCTATGTAATTATAACTTTAATTAAGTCTCAATTCTAACAAAGTTCATAAAGATTTATACTGCGATGCATTAAATCAGAGTAGCCACAGTTTGGAAACCTAACAAACCTGCACCCCATGTAAGGTTTTAAAACACTGAGTTACTCTGCCTGTTATTCCTTACAGTGGCAAGTAGCTGCTTGCAAAATTATTTTAACTCAAAGCTTCAAATCAGGCAGCCTTTGAAGGGGTGCTGTAATTTCTATTTCACTTCTGAGATTTGTGGGTTTGTTAAATTGAGGTTCCCTACTGGTTAAAAAATATGTTGTTTTTTAAAATCAAATTCACGGGGTTGTTTCAACTTCTGCCTCTTCACCTGTTTGCCTCCATTGAGTTCACCTATGTTTCCTGCAAAGATGAAAGTCAATTAAAAAGGTTATATTTTCTGATGTTTTTTTTTAAAGCCCTATAACATTATGTGTGATACTGCATCAGACAAGACAAAGTCTTATGGGATACCCACATATTGGATTTACTTTGTTTGAATTTGATTTCTAGCTAAAAAATGTGAAAAAAATGTTTCAACAATTACTTATCTGCTTTTAAGAATATTGTGATTTTGTGGTTCATTTATGTTTGTCTTTTAATTTAGAGATTTTATGGCTCTAGATTATTAGTCTCTGCTCTGTTTTGATTTTCTGTTTTTGATTCTGTTTATTCTTATTGTTACAGATCTGCCTGAACTGTAGCTTCCATGTTACAAGTAGTTTATTAACTCTGTTTCTCACAGGCTGAGGTGTGCTCAGGGACAGTAGCTGAGGTCATCCAGTCTGTGGTGAACGGTGCAGACGGCTGCATCTTCTGCTTCGGCCAAGTCAAGCTCGGTAAGCTCCTCCACTGGCAACAGATTAGACAAGAGCCTTTGTTAGTCTCGGGAAAAACTCTCATTGCTCTTTGTTAGCTACGCTTGATGTCCACAATTGGCTTAGCGGTGCACTGGGGTGAGTTAAGGAATGGGAGATTGGAGGGAAAAAAGAATGGGTTGGAGGTGAGGAGGAGGGGGTGAGGGCCAACGTGCAGCGTGCAGGCTTCAGGGCTCAGACTCTAATTAAAATCTTAGTAATTGGTCCAGCCAGTCCTCCTAGGATGAAGAGTGTGCTTCTCTTCTGCTGCTGTTAGCTATAATTCTCAACAGAATGACTCCTTCTGGAATAAGTCCTTGAATTAGCATTTGATTTTAGTTCAACTTAATGTTACATCCAATGCCCTGCATCAGTCAATTTCTTTTCCATCACTAATTTTTAAACACAGTAACCTTTTGAACAATTTTCACAGTGGTTCTAAAATGCCAGGCAATTCAAGACAGCCATTGTTACCTCCGCCAAGGATGTTATGTTTTTAAGTCGAGTTTATGTGTGTCCGTCTGTGTACAGGATAATTTGAAAAGTAATGAATGGATATTAATGGAAGTCCAACATTTTGGTGATGATCCACATCACAATCTGGATACAGGATTATTTTTAAAGGATTCTCTAACGTTGTGAGATAGGGATATTTGTTGGTACAAGCAGCTCCCCCCTAAAGCAGAGGGTGGCAGCAGTGAGTATTGACAGCCTTAGTATCCAATCTGCTCTGTTCTGTTGTTGCAAGCTGGAGAGCAGCTTGGCTTTATTTACTTTGAGTTGTGAAAAATAGTTTAAAGGCATTTTTAGGTGAAAAAGTCCACTTGCAAACATCCCATGTGGAGTCAGTTCATCAGGATTATGATCCTGCTAAAATAAGCAGTTCTTGTTTGGAGTGGCAAACCTCCAGCATACCCGTGGGAGACGAGCGCTTAAAACCTTTGGAGTTGCACCTCAGAACCCCTCGACACGTCTTGATGCCATTCTCCAATAACTTTGTTCCTTTGGGAGTTTCCTTTATGCTGATGTAAAAATGGCACATCAATGCTGGGAGGAAATATGTGATGGGTATCAAAAGACTGTTGGAGATACTTTGTCCAGCAGGATAACAACCCTAAAAGTAAAGCCAGAGCTACAATAGAGTGATCCAATTGTGTTAAAATTGGCCAATCAGTGTCCAGATCTTTGGGGATATGCAATTGAAAATTTGTGGCAGGACCTGAAAAAAACCCTGTTTACAGGTGTCATCCAACCAGTTGGAGCTTGAGCTGTTTTGCAAAGTGCAAAAATGTCATCTTTACATACTGGTAGAAAAAAGACTTTCATCAATAGCAGCACCAGGATTGCCACAACTCCTGGATTGTCATTGTTATAGAAAAGGATTTACAACATATTTTTATAAACTTTATGAACTAATTTGTGTCGGTGTATCACATAAGAACCCAATAAATGCCTTAAAGCTTGACATTGTAATGTGAAAAACTGAAAACACTGTATATGTGACTGTGTTAAGTTATTTCTCATTTTTTCTTCTTACTTACCAGGCAAGACATACACCATGATTGGAAAAGACGGCTCCCCTCAGAGTTTGGGCATTGTGCCCTGTGCTATATCCTGGCTTTTCAAGCTCATCAATGAGCGTAAAGAGAAGACGAGCACTCGTTTCTCAGTCCGTGTATCTGCTGTGGAAATCTTTGGGAAAGACGAGGAACTAAAGGACCTGCTGTCTGAGGTGTCAACAGGCAGCCTGCAGGACGGCCAGTCCCCAGGAATCCATCTGAGAGAGGATCCCATCTGTGGCACTCAGGTAAGTATCTCTGCAGCTCTTCACTTTTTCTTTGTTCACTGATCCCTTCATTCTCTCTGTGGGTTCTAGTATTATCCGAATATCGATCTCTTTGTCTATGCTCACCCTCTCCCTTCTCCTCCAAAGAGGTTTAAACTTTCTTGTGAGTGCATGTGTGTGAGCTTCTCCTTTTTTTCTCCAACGTCTCCTAGGACTTCCCAGTTATCTGTCTTGATCCTGCTTCTTCAACCCATGTGTAATATATAAACCAAACTCATCTATGTTATTGATAGCTCCCCGCCTCTCTCTCATACTGACTCTCCTGTCAGCATCTATTATAGATGAATTAGAATCAGCCCTCTGTAGCACAATAGAAATAATATGGGGGGATGGTAAAAACTGGATGTTTGAAGGTGTTCACAGGTGTTGCTGACAGATGTTGTTTTTGGGGGCAACTGTGGACTCTGACTTCAAAGGATGTGCAGTCCTGTGAAGCTTGTCTTCCTCACGGCAGTCACGCGTGGGCTTCTTTATGATCTCTTTTACCTTCATTCCCTACCACTCCCTTTATTTTTTATTTTTCCATCACCAACATTACCTCTCCTAATCCCCCTCTCTCTGTGTGCATATCTGCTGTTTTAATTGCCCTAGAGACACACTTTAATGTATGCTTGGGTCCAATTAACTGGCTGCTGTCCTTCTACTCTGCCTCCATTTTTAATTTCACCATCTTTCTCAAGCTCTGCTTGGTGTCTTTTACTCACCCTGCCACTGCTCTCCTACCTCTGTAGCTCCAGAACCAGAGTGAGCTCCGGGCCCCGACTTCTGAGAAAGCTGCCTTCTTCCTGGATGCAGCCCTCGCCGCGCGCAGCACCAGTAGGCCAGATGCAGATGAGGATGAAAGACGCAACTCACACATGCTGTTCACACTTCACATCTACCAATATCGTATGGAGAAAAGTGGAAAAGGCGGAAGTTAGTATTATTGCAATGCAGAATCTCCAGTTTCCTGCTAACTTATTTAAAGCACTCACATGCAATAACACACCATATTAATCTTCAGTATGAAAAGGTGTTGATAATTGTTCATATAAATAATTGGGCTTTTTTTGTGTGGAATGAATACCTTTTTTTTAAAGTCATCAGAATAATTACTTGATTTTAATTCTTGTGAGTTTTTTTATTTCATAACAAAAACCAAAAAGTCAACCACATTTTGCTGCAATAGCAATTTCAGGTATTTTGGTATATGTTGATTAGTTTTACCTAAATACTAACTTGTTTGTTCATTGCTTTGAAAATTAGCTTAAGCTCAGCCAATTTCGATTAGGAGTGACCTTTTTTGATAAACATTATGTTTGATAAGCTTCTTCACAACTTTATCCCTAACCAATTTGTTTTTGTTGATCTTCAAGATGCTTTTGGTTCTGTGATGTTCTCTAGCAAACCCCATTACAAAACAACTGGATTAACACTGAAATCAGACTACACAGATATTTACTAATCAGATGAATTCTGAAAGAATGTTTGTATTTAAAGGGGCCTGAATTCAAATGTGCAAAAAACTCTTTCCATCTTTATTTCTTGACTTGACTTCCTTTTCAAATGAATTTACCACTTTGACTTTTGTTTTATATAAATTCGCAATAAAATGAGTTAGTGTTTGTGGTTTTAAAGGGACAAAATGTTTAAAAAAGGGCCCTGTAAATCACCTGTGGGAGAGACTTTGTCATCGTGTCACTGTAACTTTAAAACAGGAGGGTTTTTTTTAGCTCCTCACCTAGTTTCTTGTCTTCCACCTGAACAGTGTCAGGTGGACGAAGCAGACTGCACCTTATTGATCTGGGGAGCTGTGAAAAGGTCCTGAGCAAAAGCAGAGATGGAGGGGGAGGCATGTGTCTTTCTCTGAACGCACTGGGAAACGTCATAATGGCTTTGACAAATGGAGCAAAACATGTACCTTACAGGTAAGAAAACCATTATTGTTTCTTTTTTATGTTCAGTTGGTGGGTTGACTATTTACTCACCCTCAGGTAACAGCTTTTAATGGTGTGGCACATGATGTTAATATTATTTTAAGCATGAAAAGATTAACTACTGGTCATCCGGGACTGGTGTTTTACTCCATGTATTAAGGACGCTTCCCCAGATGACACATCAGCTTTTTTATCAGTGCTTTAAAACATGGCAGCTCTGTTTGCTAATCACAACTTTAATGCACTCTCCAGGGACAGCAAGCTAACAATGTTGCTGAGGGAGTCTCTCGGTAACATTAACTGCAGAACCACTATGATTGCCCACATCTCAGATTCCCCGACCCACTATGCCGATTCACTCAACACAATCCAGCTTGCCTCCCGCATTCACCGCATGAGAAAGAAGAAATCAAAGGTACGCTGATAATCTTTTACTTAACAAAAATATCCTGTCATGCTCATGAAAATCAAGAACAAAAATGTAGGAATTGTAAATTTTTTCAAAGATTTGACATGTTATTACTAAATTATTGTTAGATTTTTTTTAATTGTTTTATTATATGCTAAACAAAGTCTTATATATTTGTATAAGTAAGATCTATTTCTGCTTCTTTGGTTTTTCAGTTATTTATTTATCTGTAAGATACTGACTATAGAGGTTGTCAACCTCAGAACATGTCATTGTCAGTCTTGTTACCATATGTAGTGTATATAATCAGTGCTCTGAAAAACAGGCTTCCGGTATATGCTGACTTATAGCAATTAAAAAGAAATACTCTTTCTCAGCTACTATCTCTGCATATAATCAATAACACTTCTTTAGTAAATATGATGAGGGGGAGTTAATGAGCCCCTATAGAAGCATGTATTTATTTGGTTGTTGTCCCTGTGATAATTATTATGCTGTTTAAGTTCTTGCATTAATGACATTAATCTTAATGTGTCTATTGATGAGCACTTTTAACCTTTAGATGAATATTGACATGCAATGTAAAATACATATAAACATTAAAAATTAATTTGTAATAACTGATAACTGCTGATAAGGTTTTCAGAAAATTGGTCATCACATAAATATTTTAAACCAATATAAACTCACTGTTGTAACTACTAATACAAAATGTACACTAAGGGGTGCTTTGTTTTTACAAGCAGTAATTGCAGGATTCTTAGGACCAAGGGGCTCAATTGCAAGATCTGATACTTTGTTTGTGACACAGCTTATCTTCTTAGGGTTGGGGGCCATAGCTACTGACAACAGAAACTCTGAGAAATATCTTTATGGAGCAGTTAATACACTTTAAAAATCGACTCACTCAGCTGGAAACCAAAAATAAGTTGGTTGTCACCCATCCTTGCACAAAATGTTCACTAATTGTTTGGGGTCAGAAGACCTGTTTTACAAACACCCACATATTTAGCTTCAACAGTTTTTAGGTTACAAAACTTGTTTTTTTTACTGCTGACCTTAGATTTATATATACAAAAAAGGTAAAATAGTTAACAACTTTGTCATTAAATATCACAGTAATCTCAACCTAATTTTAAAGCTACAAGTTTAAACCAAACCTTGGTTTTGGTCTTGTATTTTTTATGTTGTGATCTCATATGCGCTTTTATTTTGTTCTTCTTTTAAGTATGCATCAAGTTCTTCTGGAGGGGAGAGTTCTTGTGAAGAAGGCAGAATTCGGCGGCCGCCACACCTAAGACCATTCCACCCTCGCACTGTAGCGCTGGACCCAGACTTGCCTGCCTTGCTCAGTGACCCAGAGTACTCCTCTAGTAGCGAACAATCTTGTGATACTGTTATTTACGTGGGCCCTGGTGGAACTGCAATTTCGGATAGAGAGCTTAGTGACAATGAAGGACCACCAGCCTTTGTTCCCATTATTCCTTCCCTTAACAAGAAGAGATCTGCAAAAGAGGGCCCTCAGGATAGAGACCAGTTCTTTAAATGTAACACATTTGCTGAGCTCCAGGAGAGACTGGATTGCATAGATGGCAGTGAGGAACCTTCTGCCTTTGTTGGGGAAGGCAAGAGAAACCAGACTAGCCCTAAAATGGACAAATCCAAGGAAAGCCAAGTGTGTAACTCACCAAAGACTGGAGTAAATATTTACAACCAAGAGGGAATCTCTACTAAGCAATCTATCCCTATTCAAATGCCCAACAGCCCCAATGTTAAACCTAAACTTGACATTAATAAGAGACAGTGTATACTTTCAGAAAGGGTTTCAGCTGAGACTGTTCAAAATATATGCAGAACTAGTGCGGACGGGGAGAAGATATTGATGTCTGAAAGTCTGGTCACCACAAACAGACCAACAGCTATCACACACCCAAACTCGGAGCCTGTAGTGAGGGAGAAAGTTTACCCCAGCAAGAAAGCCTTGCCAACGCCAGCTCCACCTCCCTTGCAGCAGACTGAAAACCCAGAAAAAGGAGAAAGATCTTCCACCAGGATGCCACCAGTGGGAATGAGCCACCAAGCAGTAAAAAGAAGGGATCCTTGCACATCCCCTTCATTCAGAGCACCTCTAGAGATGTGCCAAGTGAGGTCAACTTTGAGGGAAAGGTGCATGGATCGAGACATCCTTAGAGCTACTGTCACCCTGCAACAGCCAGTGGAGTTAAATGGGGAAGATGAGTTGGTGTTTACTGTTGTAGAAGAGCTTTCCATTGGCAGTATTGTTGATAAGGGTCGACCATCAAGTATTATTAGCTTCAACAGTGACTGCTCTCTTCAGGCCCTTGCCTCTGGTTCCAGACCTGTCAGCATCATCAGCAGCATAAATGATGAATTTGATGCCTACACATCAAATATTGGAGGAACTGAAGTCAACATAGCAGTGGTCACACCCACCCAACAGGGCGCAATGGAGTGTATAGACAGCAGAGGTTCGTCTATAAGTTCTTGGCTGAGTGAGGTCAGCGTATGCACCTTGGAAAGTGAAGGGGCCCATTCCACAGATGTTTTCCTTCCACAGGCCCAACACATTGGGCCAGAGTCCACCTTTTACTTTGATTCCTTGGACATGTTTCAATGTGTGTCATCTACAAGAGATACAAAGAACTCCTTGAATGATAGTGGATTCAGTTTTTCTGAACAAGACAGCGACAGCACTGCATCAAGTAAACTGTCATTGACAAAGTCCCCCCACTCACCAGAATCAGCCAAAGGGTCCCTTCGATTTACATCTAAATTATCAAAAGCTCACTCAGTTAGCTCCTCTCCACTTCCACAGGGCTCCACAGTTGTCCACTCTAGTCTTCCCAGGAAGATGAAACCTACCTCATCCATCTCGCATAGTAGTAGCAGCAGCAGTAGAGATCCACTGAGGCAAGAAGCCAAACAAGAGAATCCATGGCAACGTGTTAATAACCACACAGAACCTCAGAGTTTTGACTCAAGCAGCACCAGCAGATTTCTCAGAAATCCCCCCAGTGGTGTATTTTCCAACAAAGCATCCAACAGCAGCAACAGTGTACCTCACCCTCCAAAGGTGCAGGGGTCTACCTCATCCCAGAGAGTGGTTGATGGCTGTGAGAAGAGTGCTACCAGGAATACACCCAGCAGAATGCCTCAGTTGAAACGAGGTGCCACCACCCTGGGAACGGTGCCTGTTATTCATTCATCCACAGATCACAAAGGAAGCCAGGATACTGTTTCATCTTCTGGAAGCCTTAAATTCTCCTCGCTGGGGAAAAACATCAAGGCTAACCCACAAAAAGCAAATGATCTCACAAAGCCTGGTTGCACCTCGCCACCTCCTCCTCCAGTTAGAAAGTCGAGCCTTGATCACAAGACTAAGATTTTGCTGCCCCAAAGTGCCTTAAAGTCAGCATATGGGGAGGGAGGAAAGACTTATGGGGCAAGGGCAGCTGTATCAGAGGATGAACTTGAGGTACATCGTAAAACAGAATCTAACAATTTAAAAACGTCCAGCCTCAACACAGCCAAAGTTACCTCTAGCCTCAAGGCCAAAGGTTCTAAAGGAGACGCTGGGCTGCATTATGGCAGTCAAATGTCACTTGAAAGGTGTGAGAGCCTGTCTCTGTCAGGCTCTAGAACTGCTCTTAGCAGGGAAAACAGTGGTGCAAGTCTGGGAAGCAAAACCAACAAGTCAATTCCAAGATTTGGTATTCCTAATTCATCAAGCTCTCCTATAGCTACCTTCCAACCTTCTCAAAGTGGAGGAAACATTAATAAACCCAGTCAAATAAAAGCATCTATTAATACCAGAGTACTAGGAGCAGTTAATGGGAATAAAGCCCGCTCACTGTCAGCCAACAGCTCCAAGGGCCTTAGCTCCTCTACTAAATCTTTGGCGTCTTCTGTTTCCCGTAATACTAATGCCAACCTTCCACCATCAGGTCGAACATCAGGTTCTCGTACTACTGCTCAAATCACAAACAAGCCTGGAAGGGGGACTATCATGGGCACAAAGCAGGCTATTAGGGCTGCAAACAGCCGTGTAAGTGAACTTGCCACAGGGAATGCATCAGTAAAGCATGGTAGAGGTTCAGGAGATTCAGACAGTGGGAATGACAGTGGAGTAAATGTGGCCGATGACAAGTCCCCGACAGCCATTCTACCTTCTCCATACAGTAAAATCACTGCACCCAGACGACCTCAACGCTACAGCAGTGGCCATGGCAGTGACAACAGTAGTGTGCTGAGCGGTGAGCTGCCTCCAGCTATGGGCCGTACAGCTCTGTTCTACCACAGTGGAGGCAGCAGTGGATATGAGAGTATGATCAGGGACAGTGAAGCCACAGGTAGTGCTTCATCTGCCCTTGACTCCATGAGTGAAAGTGGGATGTCATCTTTAGGCAGAGCAAGGAGCTCCAAGTATCCCAAGAAGAGAGCAAATGGTAAGACTTATAGATGTGCACAAACATTAATGTACCACTTTCCATGTCAGGCACTGTGACAACATTAACAGTCATATGGGTTTAGTATTTTCTTCCATTTTGACGGAGAAACGCAAAAGTAATACTTTTAGTCCTCAAAATGAAAGGCCGAAGATGAGCACTTAGGTGAATTTATAGAGGCAGCAGAGCATGAAGGAAACCTCACTGTTGAGTGGACTGTGGAGTAAAACCTAAATTCCATCTTGGGTATTTAGTTAAATCAGCCTTTGACCATCTTATAAAACACAACAGAGTAATTCTTGGCAAAAAAATGGTCAAAGGAAAACTTGTTTTTTTATACTTTTTTGAACAAATTGGAATTTTTTAATGATCTCTAGCAAGAAGTCAATTCAGTTGATTGTATCACAAGTCTTAAACATTGCCCTAGGTCCCTTATTTTAAATGGATAGTTTTTAAATCTTTTTAAACCCATGATGGTCGACCAAGCACTGGATTGTTCTGGGTCTTAATGTGTTGTAGAGCTGCTTATCAGATGTGAGCTGTGTTATAGTGTCTAGATCTTAAATGTTGATTCCTTTAAATCAGTGTGGCAGTCACCACTCTGTACACCTTACCCATGAAGATCAAATGCTGTTTTATAAGAGAAGTTTTGTCTAGACTATCCTTTGTTTCCATTTGTATTTTTGCTTCTTTAATGTTGATATATGTTCACAGTTTTTTATCTACATTTTAAACACTTTTGGATGATCAGAAAAGTGCTCTTAAAGCTTTTAAATGCATTGTTTGTGAATTATTTATTATTATTTGAATGTCTTACCATGATCCAATCATAAATGCTACTTATCTAACTGTATGCAATTTCAAGGCTTTCAGAGAAGACGGCTAATTCCTGCACCCCTGCCAGACACATCGTCCTTGGGGAAAAAGGTGGCCCCTGCAGGCCAGTGGGTGGACTTGCCTCCCATGACTGGACAGTTGAAAGAGCCCTTTGAGATCAAAGTATATGAGATTGATGATGTGGAGCGGCTCCAAAGACGGCGTCAAGAGGAAACAGCAGAGGTGAGCAGAGGGTCAATCCAGAGTGTTTGTTGTTCATGCTGCTAAACCTTCGTCATGTCTGGGTGGTGGTCTTGTGACTCCTGCTTGTTAAACCCATGCTTAGCAAGCCTATGTTTTGCAAGTGCGGTATTAATGATATACATACCTGAAATGTGATGTAATAACTTCGAGTAGAGTGTGGGAATATCTTGAATTCCTTCTTTTCAATTTCACTCGAACAAGCAGGACAAGAACAACACATCCCAGACGTTTGACCTTCAGTCAGCTTGGCAGCAAACCCTAAATTTAAAATGCCTGTGTCTAAGCTTTTAAAGCTTTTTATTTTGGCTGAATTGCCAGTGAATGTCAGTAGTTTAATGAACTATTGAAGGTTACATATATAAAAGTGAGTTAAGACTTGTACTACTGACAGAGGTTAGTAAAAAGGAAAGAGGTTGATTAAAAAAGTGACCATGATGATGGAAGCAGAAACATCCTCATCTAACCAAAATCACTCCTAACTTTATTTCCCTGTTGAATCTTTGATGCTTTTTTCTGTTTTTTGAAAATGGTTCCATAATTTCAGCTGGCAAGGAAAAGAACAAGGAAGAATTTTGCCTATAAACTGATTATACAACCTATGCAAATTTATGCTACAAAAGTAACATGGTATTTTATTTGGTTTTATTATGCAAGACCAACATTAAAGAGATGCTTACGTGGTCTTAAATTGTGTATTTGTATTTAGCTCTCCTTTATCATGATATTTCTCAGTGAAATCCATCTCAACTGTGAGAATTCATTTAATTAGTGAGTTCCCTTTGTGTAATTTAACCTAAGGACAAATACAGCTGTACTTTGAGAGCTCACAAGGTTTTTTAGGGAAGATTAGTGAAGAGTCCTTATCCTGAAAAACGGTTGTCATCTTAAAAACAAAAGTATGACATAGACCTAAAACATCCAAAGTGAATGACCAAAGTGCCCAGGGTAACCCTGGAGAAGATGAAAATATGTGCACATAAGAAGAAATCTTGCTGAATTTTGTGTTTTATTCTGTCGTATCAAATCCCAATAGTAGTTTGTTGTGTCATGGCAATACATAAGAAGGTTCAGGGTATGTGAATATTTCTCAAGGAACCATGTATGTAGAATCTTTCCTGTTACCTAAACTGAAGGAGTTTGCTGATTTTTTATTTATTTATTTATTTATTCTTCTCCTGCCAAATTTATATTGCATGATTACACCATATTTGCACAGTTCATGTACAACTTGGTAATAATCTACCAAGTTATACATGACACTAACTTCAAGTTATACAGGAATGGCATGCTAACATTTTGTCTCGATTTCTTCCAGCAATCGTACCAAGAAGTTGAAAAGGTACATTTATTTATTTCAACTGTGATGTTTGTGTCGAATCATTCCAAATTAGTGCTTGATTTAAAATATAAGATTGGCAGAGTTTTGGTAAAATATACAGAAAGAGGACCTGTTTCATATATTTATTCATTACTTTTCATAATTTGAAAGTGATTGTTTACTTTTTTAAGAATTTCTGCAAAATCGATTGATTACTGCATGGTTAATACATGTAATAACCCCCTTTTTAATGCTCTTTTAGGGTCTGATATACTTTAATAGCAAGTGGAGGTTGCTGGAGAGAAGGCAACAGCAGGTGAGAGAATTGAGAGCAAAGCACCAAGTGTTGTTGGAGGAGCTGGAGGACACTAAAGTTCGACTAATGATGGATCCCAGCAAGTGGGTTGGAGAGTGTAAGTCAATATCATATTTGTTTCACTTATATTTTACTTGTTAGAATAAAAAATACCTACAGAAATATTTTGGTTTCAAACCAAGTGATATCATTTCTTGTCTCAACAGTTGATGTAGACCAGAATTTGGATAAAGAGTCTCCCGAGTACCTGGAGGCCTTGGCACAGGCCACGGAGGAGTTGGAGTTTTGTGTCAACCTTTGCAAGTCCCACGTTATGATGGTAACTTGTTTCGACATCAGCATGCCATTGACATCAGGAGCTCAAGAGGGACTGCGTGAAGTCGAAGTCTGAGGAGGAAAGCAAGTAGAAATCAAAAAGTAAGAGGAAGTAGGAAGAGAAAGGTAGAAGAGATGTAGCAGTCAGCTCATAACTATCACTGGAATGAACTAAAAGAAGATGGATGGAAGACGAGAGCAGAGCTTTACTGGGAGAAAAAAAAAGGAAATTTTGACCATCTCAGCTTACAGTGCCTCGTTGTCTGGAACAGAGCAGAGAATTGAAGCGTGAGCACAAGCGCTGTTGTCTTCACGGCAAAGCGGTGGTTATCTGTTATTGAAAAGTCGACAAACAACACCCTGAAGTGCCTTTTTTTTAAATGTTTTTTTTTTGACTCATTATCTTTTAATACACTGCAGGTATTAGAGCATACCCAAGCTTAAACCTGAACATGTTGCTTTTAAGAAAAATATTTTATACTGCGTTGTATAGTGTATTTAAATAAATTTGTGGTGTATACAATTATGCTTTTCTAAGTGGGAAAAATAAAGAAAAAAGAAGAAAGCAATAAGCTAATGTTATTGCGACCCCAGACTTTGCCTTTTCTCTTATTTCTAACCTCAAGTCAGCATTTTTCTCATAGTCATTCAGCCTCTTGCGCCTTAAGTTAAATTTGTATTTCTGTAGTTTTCTAGACTTTCAAACTGGACTGCATTTTATTTTCATCATGTACCGTGTTTCCTCCTGTCAGCTGGCTTGTAAAAGTTCACAGGTTGGAAGTAATTTGTTTGCCCTACAGTTGCCTTTATCAAAATGGGTGTCTGTGGATCAGCTGGAGTGTTTCTTGGCAAGGAAAATTGATTCAAGTTCTGTAACCAATGTTTATATGATGGGAAATTAAAAAAAAAAAGCCAAAACAATCAGACGGGCACTGTGATGGACAGTGAAAGATATCTCACAGCTCAGTTGTGACAGTCGATCTATGGATGCTCATCAAGGAGCCTTATTTCTCTGCAGATATTTCAGACCATTTAATGTAAGACACAAACCAGACAGCACCAATGTGCCAGCATCTTTCTGTACAGTATGTTTTCTAAACAGCAAGTTTCTCGAGTGCTACCAAGCCTCAGTTCTATGCATTCCAGAACATTTTCACTTCACCTACTTTATAAAACTCAGCAGCAGTTTTATTTTTTTATCATCTTGACTGTTGAAAAAAAAAAGTTGGAATATTTGTTAAGTAACTAAATTTGCTTTCTCTCATGAAGAGATGCATTAAATCAGTCTTTGGTTGTAGCAGTGTCGAGCAAAAATCAATCATGTCTTTGAAGCCGTCTGAATAAGGTTATGAATTAAACGGCTGATGCAAAGAGAGGAAAGATGATCTATGAAAATTAATGGTAAGAAAAAAAAAACTGACCAGGTATGATTTTACATGTTTTGTTTCTTTTTTTTAAAAGATAATATACTCTCTCAGGCCCTCACAGAAGATGCTGCATGAGATTTTTTAACCATTTATACAGATGATTTCTACTCCATTTTTACCATTCAAATTTTTTACAGTAGTTTCAGTTTTCACTGATGTAGAGGATGGGCTCATGAATTAAACCAAACAGACCTTCTTTTCCAAGGTTTGATAGCATTTAAGGTCACGTTTCATATCAAAACCCATATTTTCTAATATCTTTGTGTTTTTGTATAGGAGTTTCAAACCTTGTGTATAAATGTATTATATGGCAGCTTGTGTTTTCTTTTCCAGTACCTGTAAATAAAATGTTTCTTCTTACAGATTTGAAAAGGTTTGATCATTTCTTCTAAAGTAAAAACACAATATCTGGAATACTGTGGAATGAATTACATGGTTGTTGCTCAGAAAATGCAGATAAATTGGAACTTTCTAGCTGGTTTACAAGAATTTCTCTGCATTCAGTCTTTTCGGAACTTAAACACCTAAATGAATAGCACAATATTTAAGTAAGGTTCCTTTATTAGGTTTAAAGTTTTCTATCTTACCCTAGGTAGATACATTTTGTAATTTGTTTAGTGGAAAAATTTTTTCACACTTTTTAAACAATGTTTAATATTAATAACTTATTCTAAAATATATTTGCATTTAATCTGTTTAAATATTACAGCTTGAGCAGTTAATTGACTTAAATTTGTTATCTATAAACCAAAGTCCTTCAGACCCCCCCCCCAAAGAAACAGAAAAAAAATGTTTCTTTTAAGTATGATAGTGTGCACTGACTTTATTTCATAACTTTACAGCCTTAGTCTAGAAGTATATATGTATAATTTGATTGAAATAGTACAGTGTTTGCGAACGTTTTGTCTATGTGAAATTAACCCATCAGATATGGAAAATAGCCGTTCTTCTGGACAACGAAAAAACGCCTTAGCCTACATTTTCCGTTCTGTTTGTGTTTTCCACAGGAAGATTAGTGACACACTACCAGCCCTTTTTACTGCAGAAATATTCACCAGCTTCTTTGTGAAAAACCACAAGACCAAGAAATATGTAGTTTATTAAAAGCCTGTTTTTATTTTAATATATGTATGATATGAAGCGACAGAAATGTTCAATTTATAACCCCATAGATATTAGTCACGTAAGATAAGTTACAGTTTTGCACATAATCGTTACAAAAACTCAATTGAAAATTATTCCTCAAATATTAACTGAAATCCTCTGGTAAAGTATAAACAACTAGCACAGCATTTATTTTGCCCTAAATTCCTAAACTTTCAAACAAATCATGAATAATTATGTCATCTTAGCTTATTCTAATTTCTTGGGCTCCAAGAGCTACAAGAGGTGAAATTGGTGGCATTTACATTCTTTTTTTCTGTTAACTTGAGTCAGGAGAGGCCAAATGCTGAACTTATAAAAAGGTTGAATTTGACGAATGGGAAATGAGATTAGAAGAGAAGGTGCAGGTCTGGGGAGATTAATAACTCTCTGTATCACAACGTCCTGTTGCTCAATATGATACATGAAGTCCTGTTGATTAATTTACTGTTACTATGTGGATAAATTCAGCTTGAACCCCCTTCCTGCTGCGCAATAACATCTTGCTTCCCCAATTTAATTCTGTTTTGATCAAAACCCTGAGAGGTTAATTTGGTTGACTGGTAAGACCAGCTGGTCACCATGTTTTAGATGCTGGGGGTGACATTTTCTTCCTGGCTTGGTGATTTCTGCACTTTTTCTGTCATTGTGAGGATTCACTCTTTGTGTTGACAAACCATATCAAACTGTTTAAAGTTGAAACACGTAATTTAAACACAGACTTTTTTGAAAATAAATATTTTTTATACTTTTTATATACTGCAACCATAAACAAATATATTTTACGTATCTATTAATCTTTTTGCGTAAATCAACACAAAGCAGTGCATGATTGTGGCATTTGTTTTGGTGCCCTCTGATGCCCCAAATAAAGTTCAGTGCAAACAGTTCCCTTCGAAAGTGATTTAATTAGCAAAGACAAAAGATTTTTTTTTTTATTTAAAAAAGCCTCATATGTAATCTTAATATACATTTTAAAAATGTGTTTAGCAACATATCATAAATAAAAATGTGGAAAAATAAAGTAAAATGATACCCAAAGCAATGAACAACTGAGGGAGTCATCAAGTGAAAATGGGAAGGTTGTGGAACGACTGCAAACCCACAGAGCCTATAAATGTAAAATGTATGAGGTGACATTTTAGAGTTTGTATCCTGATGCATCTCATCAATCCATGTAGTAAAGGAAGTGTTTTTGTGAGTCCACTTTGGGCTATTTTTGTGGGCCTTAGGGTCCAACTATCCCTTCTTATATGTGTTATTAGGAGTATGACTCAAACCTTTGGAGGTAAGCATTTTATCCGAGCACTAACACTCAGTTGTTAGGCTGTTGGTCCTCGTTTGCATATGAGAAACCAGTTTCTATTGCATCATTAACTGGTTGATCTACTTTAAAAAAATGTACGGCTCATGAGGTTGACTTCAAAACATTTTTCAACGTTTTTCAATTAGCATTTTGTAGTTTTACCTAAGCAAACTTTGGGACACAACAAAACATGTGGAAGACACTGATCCTGTCAGAAAGGACTGATGTTGAACATTCTGGGCTACATGCAAAATCTAACATCCTGAACTGATAAAACACAACGGTGCTAGCATTATTCTACAGGAAGACTTTAAGAAGGATAAAGGAGCTGATTCGAATGTTGTGAGTATGCATCAAGCTAATTACATAGCAGCCCTGAAAGATAAACTGTTAAAAACTGCAAAAGACTAGAGAATGATTCGCTTTTCAACAGGATATTGACGCCAAGCAAACAGCCAGACTTCCAGGTCCAAACCTAAATCTATTCATGAATATGTAGCATTACTTCAAACCTGAGGTTCACACCAACTGTCTGTCTAAATGACTGATCTTGAGCTTTTTTTGTGAACAATAAAAGGTCAGAAATTTAGCTTCTTTTCTAAGCTTATACAGACAGAGGCTGAAAGATTTGAAGCTGTAATTGCAGCAAATAATGGGGAAAATTGTTAACTTCAAGTATTACTGTCGTTCCACTTTACAGAATGTTTCAAGGCAATATGCTAAAATTTAATAGGGTAACTTGTCAGGATGTATAAAAGGTCAAAGGGTGCAAATATTTTTTACAAGGCTCTATATGTGCCAGATTTGAAACAGTTGGCTGAGGCTGTTGCAGATGTCTGAGCACAGCCAGTCCCTTATGACCTGACTTGCCCCAGGGCTCTTATCATTAGCGGGGGAGCCGAGCTGTTTGTGAGAATAGAAAGGAGGGTTCACAAAAAAGTCAAGACCACCAGAACACCCCCCCCCACACACACAAGTTTGTATTTCTATTCATATTAAGACATAACATTGACCTACATTCATTTTAGTTACTAGATGTACTATCACTACAATTCTAACCTTAACCTAAAGTTATTTCACACCTTTCCCTGTGAACTGACTCTCTAAGGTCTGCCAAATTAGGACCAACCTTCGGTCTCCACATGGCCTGTTACTTCTCAAAGGATTAGTAAATATACCAAAAAACGGTCCTAAACAAAAACAAATCCACAAAGACACAGACGCATCATGTTTAAATGTTTTATGGGGAAATTGACTTACATTAATCTGTATGGTCTAACCCACTTAATCTCACCTTACCATTACCAACCCAAACCTAACCGAAATTCACACCTTGGACCTAAACTGAACACAACAAGAAAACTTTTCCTCATGGGGAAAATGTCCTCATCACAATTTCGAGCCTACTTTATTCTTTAATTTCTCTCGTCAAATAATTTCTAAATTCGTTTTTTTTTTCTTATATTGACCCTTCAAAGAAAATAACCTTACAGACTTGTGCATGTTTTTTTCATGCATTCCTTAATTATAAATGAAATTACGGCATGTTTGGAGACAAATCTGCATAATGGCTTCAGATGCATTTTTACGAGGAGAGCGGGCCTTTTGAACTCTCACTTCGCCACACTCACTTTTAGTTGCAGTAGCTGGCTTAGATTGGGATTTACAGCTCTGCAGTCACAAAAATTGGTCTGAGCAAACCAGGCTCATGCTTTGAAGAAGACTCATAAACCTGACCACATGCTGCCACTTTTTCCCGGTAATTACAACAAGCTGGCGTGGAGGAGAGTCCTTAAACGATCAGAAGCTGGGCAAAATGTTAACCTCACACACAGTCTCTAGTTGAGCTTCAGGGGGGTCGTAACTATTGACATTTCCATCCACAAAACAGACTGCATGTGTGAGGAGTTTTGCAGAAACCATGACTAAAAGCTTTTCTCCGTTGTAAATTCTCTTAAGACGAGCGGCCGTTCAGATCTAATAACATGAGGCCAAGCTCGGCTGAGGTGACACTAACTAAATTAAAACAATCAATTCAATGAAAATTTAATATATCAGATTTTTAAAAAATGTTTAAACATGTTTAATGTATCTAATCTAACGAAGGATCAAGATAAGAAAGGAAAAGCAGTTTGAAAACGTCAGTCAGAAGAGTTTACACTGTAAATGATATACACAGCTCATAATTTAATATATTAGTATAAATTATCTGAATTAGCTCCCTTGTTTCCCAGTGAATGCACTTCCTGAGTTGTCATCCGGCCTATCTGGTTTGCACAATAATGAGAAGCAGGATGTGGGTCATGGGTTCAAAAAGCCTGTAAGCTGCCAAGGTAATGAGTGTTGAGGTAATAAAGATGCTCACTCAGTGACACCAACACAGACTGCCACTGATGCTGTCTGATTGTGAGCAGGCAGCGCTGCTCTCTATATTGTTGGATTACAATGAAATAAATCATAGGAAAGTGAGGTTGCATAGAAGACTTTTAAATATTTCTAGATGGAGACAGACTTAAAATAATTATAGTTTGTGATGCAAACTGCGCCTCTATTGTAACATTTTGGTTAGTACATCATGCTCTGACCTTGTCGAAGAAAGCACTAACCTTGTTTTTTTAATCTCTGCTCTGTGCCCTCCTGGTCCAGATTGCTTGTAGATAACCACTGATTTACATAAAGACTTTGTTTGGAAACACTGCTCTAAAATGCTTTCAGAATGCTGATGTTGGATTTTCTGTGTGATGAATATTCATTGAAAAAAAGGCTTTAAGCAAGTAAACACAGAAATGAAGTCGTTGGTTTTGCCTACTGTTTGCTGGGTTTCACTACAATGTGATCCAGCTTGCCGAGTTCATGTTCTACTTACCTCTGAAAAAAAGTCTTAAAATAACCCTCTGAAGAGAGTATCCATAAAAATAAACTTACTGCCCACAATGGAGCTGGATGATATGTTCTCTTGAAAAGATTTGAGTTAACCTTGAATTTAGTCAAGTTGGAGGTATGGGTCAGAAAAAAAAGAATCAAATCAAAAACTCAGATCATTTTCTTTACCTGCTTATGATAAACTAATCATAAAATATGATATCTAAACAAATAAGATATTTGTAGCAAAGGGATATGTAAAAATAGTTTTGACTTGAAGGATTTACTATGTTTTGCCTGTTGACAGAAAGCCAAACCATTTACAAATCCTTTTGAGCTTGGTTGAACAAATAAAAACAAAACAAAACAACCCAAAGCTGATTCTTAGCAAAAAAATCAGGATTTATATAAATCTTTCTTTGAAAATGCTTATCATATTAATTGATTAATTTAAGGCAGAATTGGGGAGAGATAGATAGATAGATAGATAGATAGATAGATAGATAGATAGATAGATAGATAGATAGATAGATAGATAGATAG
>JAUZNJ010048134.1:0-31422 GCA_034780135.1 Jordanella pulchra
TGACTTGATGAGATGAATGGAGTCTGGTGTGCTACTGCTTGGGTGGAAAGAAAACCAGCAGCCACACCGCCCTTTCTAGAACGAGTTTGAGACCCCTGGTGTAAGGGATTGCTGTCAAGTCAATGAGTCGATGTAATCAGCTGGCTTTCCTTAGATAAAAACTTTTTAACCAATCTGACTGTGTAATCTGATTGAATTGTCTCTGTGAAGTGCCTTCAGATGACATGTGTTGTGAATTGGCGCTATATAAATTAACTGAATTGAATTAAATTGAAATACACTTCATCGTAATCTGGAAATCTTGGTAAAGAGCTCGCTCACTGCATCTTACACTGTCAAGAGCCACAAAAGAGGAGAAAGATCTGGTTCACTTCTGTGTCTTTGCCAACAGGGATTCTGCAACCCGCCAACAGCAATATTTCTATTAATATGTGCAAAATATACCACAAATTGGACAAACTCAACTACTCTTGGGGAAAATCAGAGATATTGTTAATATTATGTTCTATGTTTTACTGAGACTTGGCTGCCTGAACTGCAGTTTCCAGCTCTTCAGAGTGGATCGCAAGGCATATCTCTCTGGCAAAGCAAAGAGCGGAGGTTTCTGTTTTTACACCAACAGTATCTGGTGTACCAGTGATGTTGCAGCACTGCTTTTCTAATCTGGAATATTTTATCATTAACTGTAAACCATTTTTACTCCCACTGTGAGTTTGTTTCATTCACAGTAGTTGGTGTTTATAGTGACGCACATTGCACGCTACCTGACCAAATACTGTTATTGGTGATTTCAAAAAGGGAAACCGTCATCCAAGAACTCTCTTACATACAAACAGTTCATAGTTTCCAAAAGAAAAGTTACAAAGTTTGTATTGCTACTAAACCACTGTTAGCATTGCCATTATGCCATCGCCACACTGCTCTGTGTTCATGTGATGGTCCACCTCATTCCTGCATACAGACAGAAATTAAAGCCCAGTAACCCTCTGGTGAAAACATAATAAAAGTGAACCAGTAAAGCAGCAGGGGATCTTTTAGCGTGTTTGGACTGCACTGACTGGGATGTTTCCAGGAACGTTACCAAGAACCTAGATGAGTTTACAGAATCTGTGACGTCCTTCATCACCTTCTGTGAAGACAGCTGTATACCAACAAGCACCAGAGTGAGTTATAACAAAGATAAACCCTGGTTTACAGTCAAACTCGGACATCTAAGGTTGAAAAAGGAGGGGGCATTCAGAGGTTGGAACACAGACTTGTTCTGTTTGTTAGAGCATAGGTTTTAGCAAAGCAGAACGAGGGGCCAACATAAAGAGCAGATTTCAGGTTATAGCCTTACACTTATTAGTGTTTAGAGATATATGTGAAGAATTCTTTTTTTTCCAAAATGTCCTTATATATGAACTTAGGCTTTTGGGGATGATTTTGTGAGTAAATTTTACTTCCATATCTAAAACGGGACACCAGAACACTGGGGAGTTCAGTTAACTTTACAGCAGTAAACAATGGATAACAATGTTAATTTAGGTATATGTGTACAGCTACCCATCAGACAACAATCCTATAATTATTATGAGCTTGTTGCCCAAGAGTACAGAGACCAAGGGGAGAATTAATTAATTACTGTATGGACTGTTCCTATTTTCATTGCAAAGGTAATGTAACAATCATAGTGCCACAGCTTGTCCTCACAGAAAATTTCACTGCCATTGTTTGGTACAGCAGCATCCTGTTATTTTTCTGAACATCAGGTGTCATTCTGATTTCACGCAGTAATCTGTTTTTAAAATTTAAAAAGATATCACAGCGCAAAATCTCGGGGGGTGAGCAGTGAGAACCACCAGCTGCCTGTAGGGCAGTGTCCGCTGATTTTTGTGCATTTATGCTGCGTCGCCAGAAAGAATAGATTCAGTTTTCTTCCCGTTATTTGTAGTTTCTCCAGAATCTATATTGACCCCAATCACAGTTCAGCAATTCACTTGCAAGTGCGTGTCATCTACCTCCTAATGCGGTTGTAAAAAATAAAACAGATTTAGAGACTCTTCTAAGAAATGTATCTTTTATTGGTAAATTTACTTCGTTATGGCAGCCAAAGTACTTAAAATCCTAATCAAACCTTTCAAATATGATCCATTAGTTTACATTCTGTCATAATGTGACCTGCAATGTGCTCTTTAAAGATCACTTCAACCACTCTATCCTGGTAAATGTGCTAAACCAGTTCTACTGCCACTTTGAGGGCCAACCAGTCACAATCCCCTGTGAATCCTGCATTTCGATCAAGCACCTCTGCAACTTTCTCTCCTCTCTAGCTGATTAGAGTTGGACAGCTCCACCCACTGAACCCCCTCCCCCATCCTCCCTATTTCAGAAGTTATTGACAATAGACCAGAACGGATGTGCTTCCTGTGGCAGTTAAGAAGTTTAGCTTGCCAAAGACAGTGATGGTGCTCTTCAACTCCACCATTATTGAGTCGAACCTCAATTCCCTCATGACTACCTGGTAGACTGCTGCGACCACGAGGGACAAGGGCAGACTGGAGCATGTAATATAAGAGCGCAACTGGCTGCAATCTTCCTTCTGTTCAGGAACTGTGCACCTCCAGGACCAAGAGTCCATCAGGAGAGATTGCAGCTGACTCCTTCCACCAGTGTCTAAAAGTGCTCCAGACTCTGGCAGGAGGCTTCAATCCCATCAGTTTCTTCATGTCTGCAGCTAACCTCATTAACAAGGCCCAGGTTCCCTACTGAAACTTTGGTTAAAAAAGATAAGAATTTTAAAATACAATAAAAAAAATCTCAACACTTATTTAATTTTATAAACTATTTTTCATACTTTGTATCTTTAATATCTTTCATGGTTTTTTTTTCTTAAAACAGTTGCACTATTTTTCTCCATTCTCATAACATTCCTATACAACTTCCATTTTGTTTCTTACAAATTATATATTTCCAAATGTAACTATGTCAAGTTTGCTTATCTGTGTGTAGCACCTTTTCACCAAAAAATATTTGTAAAGTACTACTTGTCAATAAAGTTTCTAGTGATTTTTAATTTTATTTGTCACATCACAACTATGGCTAACAAACCTATTGTTTCGACTCTCGAATCTCAATTACCGGAACAACTGCTTCTGCCTCTGTGGTTATTTTTTTGTGCTCTCTAATCTGCGGCTATCATTGTTAAACATGAAATAATATTGGTCAGATGTCTCATTTAAATACAAGTTACCATTCATCAGGTACTTTGCTTTGACCATTTATGGTTAAATGTGGGCTTGTAGAAGACAGAGTATGAGGTGTGTCCTTATACGAGAATGTTGAGGTGAAACTGTGATATATGAGGGAGTTTATCAAGAGAAAAGAATGGATCATTTTGTAATAAAACACAGAATTATCATTAACAGGAAAAAGAAACATTTTAATATTGAATTAGGCTAATAAAGAAAAAAATTAAAAAACAGAACATGGGATTTCAGAACAGGACAAATAATGTCTAATTTGTGTTTTTCATGGTGCGTCCTCTTTGAATTCAAAACAAAGAGGTCTAGAGTTCACAGTGTATATTTTTGTGGAGGGGAAAAAAATTAAAATCAGAATTAAGATTTGTCCTTAGCCTACTATGATAAACTCAAATTGATGATCAATGAAAACCCCACAACCAGACAGCATGGTTGGAATTTATATTTTTATCCTAAATATTTTATTGATTAAAGAGCATCGATAAATATATAATTTTAAATTATGATTGCAGTGTACTAAACTGGTCAAGATATATGTTTAGAGGTGTAGTGTTATGTATGTAGTTCTTGTAGTATCTCCAAATAGGGATCAGATATTAAAAGTTTTACTAGATTTAAATCTCCTACTAACAAGGGAAAAACAATCATCATGAATTATTCATTAGAAAATTAAATGTTGGTTTAGTTTTTGCAGAGATCAATTAACAGCTCAAGGCTTTTACAATTCTTTTAATTAAGAAAAATATGCATGAGCAGAGTCAAACTAAAGAGAAAGATACTATAATACCCTTTAAGCAGAATCTTCAAGACTGATAGTGCTTTAAGGAAAAGTCTGATTTTCATGTCTCTTCAGGCTAAATTTGGACAAGCTATTTTGTTTCGAAGTGTCCAGTTTCTTTTCTTTATTTGAGGATTTAATGTGTTGATTAAGTAAATAAATGTGAATTTAAATTTTGGATGTTTTAGGACAGGGATGCTCATTCCAGTCCTCAAGAGCTACGATCCTGTAACTTTTAGTCACATCTCTTCTCTAACAAACCTGAATCTAAAGGCTCAGTCCCCTCATTTAGTTCAGCAGAGGTTTGGTAACGAGCAACTTATTTAATTCAGTTGTGTTAAAAATAGGGTACATCAAAGAGTTGCAGGATAGTAGCTCTTGAGGCCTGGACTTGAGCCCCCTGTTTTAGGAGCTATATCCCATCCCACTGTTTGAATTTGATCATTTGCTCAGACCAAACTTTTTGCCTTAATACATTTTACTCAGACACCAAAAAGCCGCATCAAAACAGTATAACTGAATTTCTATCACTGCTACCTCTCTTTGCAATTAGGTCTTATCTTTCTCTGACTCTTCAACTTTACTTCAACTGAGCAGACACCCAAAACATGCAACCAAAGGAAGGGTTTTCATGCAATATAACAGAAGAGTGTTTAAGTCCAGTCAAAAATCTAACTGAGAATTTGGGGCATGGCTTGAAAACAGATACTGACACTGAAAAAAACTGAACCAAATTTGATTAACCAAATTGAGGTGGAGCTATTTCACACATACTATAAAAATATATATTTTCAAGATTTCAAAGCATAAATTGAAACTGTCAAAAAGACTTGGGAAAAGAGTTGGTTTTAAAAAGGTTTAACTCGGGACACTGAAAATAAAACCATGGGGGATGTGGTTTTATTATTTGTAAAAACAAATAGTCATATCTATATCATATCTATTGATATTCTCCATTCTTTCTTGGTCTTAAGAGTGGAGAAAATCAGTTATTTTAAAAGCTTGGTTAGAAATATTAAACTTTGTGGTTTTATAAGGGCTATACATCATTTTGAATCTTTTTATCACCTTAAAGGTGAGACTGATACTAAGCATCACTACGAACTCTGGCTGACTACCAAGATTGCAAAATAATACTACAAAATATTTTATAGTAAAAAGTTCTAAAAATGTTTATTAAAACACAAAATCCACATCTTACAAAAACTGTAAAAGATTAAACCTCAGAATATTAAAGATACTTGGCCTTTAAATGTCAAGTTTTTACTAACCCTAAAGTATATATCTTTTGATAGAAAGATTGGGAAAAAACTGGAAAGAAGAAAAAAGAGAGAAGAGGTGATAAGTGAATGATGAATAGTGAGGAAATTAGTCTGTTCTAGGCTATAGAAACAGAGATAATATGCCTTTTGCAGCGTAACAGCAAAAAATTGAATGAAGGAAACAATAAAAAATGAATAAAGCACAATTTGTACTATATGGTAAGCTGAAAAGATAAATAACAAAAGCTTTAGCTGAAGAACAAGCAGCTAAGCTGCATCATGAGAAGGTAGGAAAATCAGCACAAAGTGCAGAGTAGCTCACTTCTCATGCAATTTTATGGTGCAACTTTCCACTGTGCCCCACCTTTCGTTCTCCTTCTACTCAGTCATCAATAAAAGCACATTTGTGTGCTGACTTAAAGGCAAAAACACAAAACAAAAAGCTATTTTCTGGCAGTACTCAAATGATTAATAATAAAAAAGAAGGTCTATGACCAAATGCTTCAGTAGTTTTCTGAGGAAGCCAGCGGGTGATGGCTTCAGAGGTCTTTATGTGGCCTGGTCAAAAACACACATCAAACAACTTAAGAAACCAAACTTCCGAGTAAAAAGCAGATCAGTTGTCCAAAACTGGGTTCTTAGAACAGAACTGACCTTACAAGCTCCAACTCTGATATGAACAGCCATATCTAAAGTTAGCCATGTCCTTGGCTGTAATTTGCAACACTGTTTTTTCTAAAAGATCAACCTATTTTCATGCTTCAACAATTGTACTGCAGTCCATAAGCATTACGTTTTCCCCTCAGCCAGTTGGTCTTTGCCCTAAAATCGGCTTGTTTTTCACCCTTATATTGATGTTCAGAGTGGAGGAAAGACTTAAACTGCTGCTTTACCTTTCTGTTCCTAGCTGTGCACTAGTCTCTGATATTGGAAGTTTCAAGCACATTACCAAGTTCCTGAGCAACGTTTTCTTCAGCATATTTTCTTCTTCCAGCACATTAAATCAAACTACAGTGAAAATTGTTACAAATAAAAGTCATCAACAAGTAATATCAAAACACAAAAATAAACATGAGAATTTCTCTCTTTAGTCAGCAAACCACTCCAGAAAAAAAATATTTTAGGCAGGAAAAATAAGTATTTTTTTAAAGCTGTAAATGAATCTAGTTATAAATGTAGTAATAAATGTAGTTTGAATTAAAAATAGGGTTATTTTTAGGCTCTCAAACATATGATAAGCCAGTTTATTTTCCTTTAATTTAATATTACATTAGAGGATTGAGCTTTATATTATCACTAATTTGAAATTGTTTGTTTATTAGAATACTGCTAATTAACAGTTTATTGGGCAGGAGGACTAACTAAATATGATATAACCATAAACAGCAGATCCAGAGGGTGGAACCGTTTATTTTTTAATAAAGTTTGGGAAATATGCCTTTAACAAATGTTTTAAAGAAGAAAAGTTGTTAATAAATTTAGGTTGATGATTTTAGAAACAGTTTCTCCCAGCATTTGCAAACAGGATCAGAACATCTGTGAACAAGAAGCTGGTTAAGTTGTTTACTACTGGACTGTTATATAATTATAATTTTTGTTTTGATACCTTTTTACTGCACAGTTTTTATATATGATTTTCCATGTGCTTATGTACTGATTAAATTACATGAAGAACATTTTTAATTTTCAGTGATGCTAAATTCTAAGTATTATACCATCTTATCCAATATTAATGACGAAAAATAATCTGTCCTTGAATTTTTTTTTTATCATAAAGACCCTTATAAACAGACCATAAGAAATACCTTTTTATTCAACTCATACTAACGAACTTGCACAATATCTATTATAATCCTATTCCATATCTGTGCTCCTTCTTGATGAGACATCAATAATAGATGGCCAGTAAATCTTCACCCTCCTCCAAACCAATCAATCTCTCTGGCTGGCCAGTGTGCAGCCTTTAATCATTTTTTCTGCCCACTTTTGTGTACTTTTCACTGTATTTTCAGGCTGAAGTCCAGTGGAATGTTGCGCCAAGCCAGACCCTACAGCGGTTTACCCAAGGCCAAGACCAAGACATGTCATGTGTTCTTGGATTTCAGCTAGGCTGTATTTAGTTGGCTTCATGCAGAGCTGCATGCTCAGTAGCAGGATTGTACAGAGGAGACCCACGACCCTGGAAAACCCTCCACTGGGATAAATTAATGTGGCCAAAACAGATGGGCCTATGTGAACATCTATATGTGGCACCGCCAATGGTGGAAAAGGGTGGGAGGTCAGAGGTGAGGGGAAACACTGTAACAGAGTCTGCTGAATTTTGTTAGGCCCTCTGTCAGGCTCATGTGTCACATTTACACCCTCCATGAGAATAAAAGCTCAAACATTTTCACTTTGTACATATATAAATACAGATATGAGCTATGAATTTTTTTTTCTTTTGGCCCCAGTTTGCTAAAGTCATTTCTATAATATTCAATATTCATATATTATTTTGATTTATCATGAAGAAAGGTTTATTTTAAACACTTTTTCAACAGGTCTAGTTAAACATAACATGAGGGCTTCAAAATATCAGGAAAACATAGAACTGTTAATATTGTTGAAATTTGCAGAAAATTACAATCAACTCATGTTCTGCTAACTCTCTTTAATGAAATTAATCAATATCTTTAACACTCTCCATGAGGTTTGAAGTCTCAGTAAGTAGATTAGTTAACACAATGAGGACTGCCTCTATGGTGCAGCTCTAAATATTTTTATCCACCAAACATAGAATTGACAATTAAAATCATAGTAAATTCTTTTCTCCACTCTAAAGGTGCCTCAAAAACCCCCAAAACTACTCTGAAGTAAAAGTGAACACAAAGCCAACAGTGAACAGAATGGAGGGTAGGACTTTGACAACCTCATCAGTGACCTTAAAGGCCCTATGAGGGTGAATGTTCAGAGTACAGCTTATGGGTCTGGTCCATTAGATCAAAACTAGGGGTATTTTTGAATGACATGTGAAACATCTTCAGGACTCAACCAAAGAAGTCCAGTTGTCCACTAATTAGGGAGTTGAGATTAGCATGTCCTTGATGGCTGAATATGTCCTGAACAGTAGGAATAAACATTATACAACATTTGCCCTTAAACAATTTCTAAAAGAGTAATTAGTGCAAAAATTAGTTCTACATGAAACAGTCTCAAACTTTTGAGCTGAACTTCTTCTTATTACAATTTGTTTTGGTTTTTTTTCCCATAAGCAATTAACTGACACAACATCCCAAACATTACCCAAAACAATCACGGTGGGACATAATGGGACATAATACAAAATGTGTCTAAACCTAAGTTTTTATAACAGACAGAACAAGACGTTACAATGAACAAGGACCATAACAACAAAAGTGGGACTTAACATTTTAAAAGGTGAACACGCAACAACCCCTGTCGGGTTCTCAAAGCAACCAGTCAAGTTCATTTGGAGAGATTCCTCATACCCTGTGAACTCTAATGTAATTTTAAGCATGATTCTGCCTTTAAACCCCTTCTTTTGTCTTAGTTCAGCAGAAAAAAGGTACGCGGGAGAAGGACAGAGGTTACAATTTGTGCCAGAGAAAAGCCAACAGTGGAACAAGCAATGTTTTCTCCACATGGGAGGGCGAAGATAGGAATATTTACAATTATGTCAAGGGGACTGTTTGGAAGAGGGTGTGTTTAGGTAATCCAAAGACATGGCACAGCATGAGCAAATTGATTAGAAGATAAGAGGACCTCCTTTTATTCCACGCAAACTCCAACAAAACCCTTGCAATGAGAGAGGGCCTCTTTGAAGTAACACATCTGTTCCAGAGTCCCCTGTTACAATGTAGGACTAATTAAAGGATCAGCTGAGTTTGGCACAGCACCCGAACACAGCAGTGTGTGGTTCGATTTAATTATAACAGATCAACATACCCTTAATTGAACTTCACGGTACACCGTATTTTCCTCGCTCACTGAGAGGATGTAATTAATCAAAAGAAACGCAGCGCTCAGAGTGATTGGGTATCATGGGAAGTGCACTCTCAGGTAGACAGATGTGCACAAAGCAAAATATGACAGAACTGCAAGGCTTTTTGAAGACAGTGGTGCGTTCCTATCTCAGGGCGAGTGTGTCTGAGGGGGTTAAGACGGCAACATGAAAGCAGGCTGTCAATGGAGAACTTCACATAAGTCAAAGCTCTTTTGTGGCATCTGAAACAAGATATGGACACCACCACAAGCCCCCCCTACTGGACAAATAACAACAACAGCTATCAAACACAACATCCAGTTAGAAAATGTTAAAGATATCAGCCTGAAAACGGCACAGATCTCAACTAAAGGACTAAAAAGACATATTTAGTGCACAAAGTCATAGACTTCCAAAGAGGAACAGGTGATGCATCTTCATACACCTCTACTGTATACTTTTATCTGCACAACAACATTTTTTGTTATTTTACTGAGTTTTATGTGAAAACACAAAGCATTAAATACTAGTAAAGATATTTAAGTTACATAGTGTTTTTCAGTTTAAAAAATAGCTCAAACTCAGACATTGTGACTAGCACCCTGACAGCATATCATTTGAAGTCTTTACTTCTTAGATTATGATTCGAGATTACCAGGGTTTTCTTGTATTTAGCTCAGTCCAGCCAACTGTACCTTCTTCATCTTCCTCTCCCTGCTAAAGAAAATCATCTGCAGTGAATAATGCAGCCACCACCGTGCTTCTCCTTGAAGGGGCTTTTAGCGTGACGAAGTGTTTGTTTTCCTAAATGTTATTTTGCATCTGGGGCCAAAATGCTTCATTTTTGTCTTACCTGAGCAGAGCTCTTTCTTTCCAAATGTCTACATCTATCCCTTAAAGTTCTTATGAAAACAAAAAACAAAAAGAAACATCACTATGACTTCCAAAAAGGACAGCTTTATGGATTGAGCATTTAATCGCTGACCTGTCAACAGATTCTCCATTCTGACCAGTGGATAAAGCTCCTCCAGCGTTGCCATAAACTTCTTGGCTGCTTTTATAATTAACGCTCTCATTGTCTGGGTGGTTAGTTTATGTAAATAATCATGTTTTCGTAAATTTGTAATTCATAGTCTTTCAAATATCAGATGATAGATTAAACAGGCTCTCCCCTAAATGAACTCAGCTGCAATAATTTTTATAGCCCAACCTTGCTTTAAATAGTTCCTTCACACTTTCAGCAGCCTTCCTGGTCTCCATTTAAAACTTAGGTGATTTTTGAAGGGATGTATAGTTTTCCTTGCACTTACCTAATACTTTGAGTGCTCATAAAATACCCCCAGAATAGAGGGAAAGTTCAAAGGCAGAGAAGAAACAACTCAAAAGAGGATTCTGTTCTCACAAATGCATTGGCAGTAGCTGGTGAGAACACATGCTAAAGTTGCAGGCAGCCCTGCAGCGGGATTTCCCTCTGCAACAAACACATGATGGCATTGGCAGGCAGACAGCTGTACTTGTATAAACAATGACACGGAAAGCACGACCCGGTCCAAGGAGCTCCCACACATAACGCTCAGTCCATCGTGTGCCAGACATAGAAACAGCTGGATGACAGCTGCTTGCTGCATAACAGTCCAGGGCTTCATTTGAGAGAGATGCCGAAATCTATGGAGAGACTTTACAATGTCAACTGCGCAAACCTTTGAGAAATACATGTCCCTGTAACTCACACAACAATATTTGTTTTGTTTTTAAATGAATTAAGAGTAAAATCTGGCCTAAATTCAGTGTCTAGATAGAAAAGGTGACAAATATTTCATAAAATAATCTTAAAATATGACAGAAGAGAATAGGCCTTATGAGCTCACTCTTTACCATAGTTTATGAGTTTTATAAATGCTATGAATTTGGTATGAGTGCACTTAATGACCCTGACTGTATACTCCCTGAAGTGGATAAATTGCTTGGATTTAGTTTGAGATTTGTTTCCCTTTTTTTCCTCCCTTCCTGTAATAAATCTGTGTAAACTCCAAACAAAAATTCCTAAAAGCTAGGGAAAAAAAGTTTTTATCACTCATCAGCCTCTTACATTTGATATTTTCAAGTTGTATCAAAATTCTTCCAGCACATCATTTCTCTGAATTCGGTCAATAATGCCAGCTTTAAAATAAGATTGACAAAATGGGTTTTGACTTAAAAACTTGCACCTCGGGAGTGTTTGAACAAATTGACTTAAATATCCAAAGTTGTTCTGGTGATTTAATACGACAGAGACAAGGGGGGAATTGAACAGTAGATCCCCCGTTGAGATGATGTATGGATGATAATCCAGCTAATTGCAATGTAGGCAATTTAGGAGGTTTAATTGGAAAATATATCAAATAGTTGGTCTGTAATAAAAATCTAGATTGGCAAGTAAAGTTTTAAAACGAGGACTTTTTTGATAACTTTTTTAAGTTTCATAAGTTGTATTTTGTTGTTGGAAATATGAATAATACTTACATAAATGCGTGATAGATGAACGCCCATCCTCTTGGTCTCTCCAGCACGTTGTAAAGGCAGTTTTGCAACTTTCTGAAGCGCTTACTTGAAGCGGACGCGTTGGCTCGAGGTCCAGGGGGCCCCGGCAGCGGGGTCCCCAGGAGCCCAGTGCGGTGAGAAGGGTGTCCGCGCTCCGGGGTAGAAGGCTCGCTCCGCTCCGTCTGGACGGCGGTGAGCGCCACGAACTCTACCCGCCTGTCATCGTTCGGGGCAGGGGGCGAGAGCATTCTGAGGCCACCGTTGTTGGATGGACTTCCGAGCATCTTTTATCCCCTCCAATTGATTCTTCTGTCACCTTTCACTGGATCATGCTGTGATGAAGAGTGCTAAAACTTAAGAGGTCTTAAAACCCTCACTGCGCAGACTGAAACCATGTCTGATGGGTTGTTGTTTTTTGTTTTGTTTTGGTTTGTTTTTTGCAGTCTCGTTCAAGCTTTAAAAGTTATCTGTAAATCAAGACAAGGTCGTAAACAGAAAGCGCAATACTTGGATAAGTGCGCCGCACTGAAACGTGATCCTCAATGACCATTGCTGGGAGTCAGGTGTAAGAGGTCGATCAGCGGGGTGCAGAGAGGTAATCACACATGCATTAACTCCAATAACACCGCGAAACGACCTGGCATCACTTTGAAAATGAGAGCGCAAACAGTCGACAAACAGCCATGCTTTAAAAAAATTCTCAGCAAAACAAGCAAAAGTGATAGCAATGCAGTTGTTCCATGTTGTCTAAAGTTACTTCCGAGGATAAATGTTGCTTTTAATTGAGTTAGTCTTAGCTGTTTCTGTTTTTTTTTTCACCGCGCCACATCAGCTCTCCTCCTCGTGCGTCTCTCCGCTCGAGCACTCCTCTGCGTCCGGTAGGGGTGGAGCGCGCACATCAGGGTGATGACAAGAACTCGCATCTGAGAAGGGAGGAAAAGAAATTCAACAGACAGGTTAAATTAAAAAAAAAAACAAAACAGAAAAGGTCTCTGAATCCGGTTGATGAATGATGAAGCTGGTCTCTTTTTCCTGGTTTGATCAGAAGGGAAACTGAAGAGGATATAGAGGTACACAGCAGAGGGACCAACAGCATCCGATTTCTTGCTTAGGGAGATAAACTGATTCCTGACACGTTCGCAAAAGTTTTATATGTTTTTCATCTGTTCTTTTAATATACCAGGGTATCGCAAATAATGAAAATATTATTATAATAATGATATAAAGAGAATATTTCAATTTTATAGATTGATTAGGAGTAGAATTGTACATATCAAGTGTTTATTCCATTATTACAGATTTGAATCATTGGATATTGAATAAAACTTGTAAAAAAATATATTTTTGATATATAAACTGTATGTTCACAGAGCCTATTAATGGAAAGTTAAGCGGAAGGACAACCTAAAATTCAATTACTCAGTCCAAGAATCTCTTTTTATTGTTTCTTTTTTTTTTTTTTTTTTTTTTGGACATACTTAAAAGTATGAGCACGCACCGGATCTATATGGTTAGTGCTTATTAAGGGGTAATTTTTGTGTGAATTATTGCACCACGGGATTCTGGCATGGATATAATCCACTCTGTGGCTCTGCTAGAGCGTAATGGAAGCCCAGGTTACTTTAACTGTGGCCTTTAGCTGCTCTGCATTGTAGAATCTGGAGTCCCTCTTCCTCCTCTTGACAGTACTCTATAGATCCCCTGTGAGATGTCAGTCAAACACAGTGTTACTATGGTCCTAAAGGTGGGCAATGGTGCATTTTAGAGTGTTGGCAAGTGTCAAGACCAGGGAAATTAAATGGTTTGAAGGAAACTGAAATATGAGGAGCAACAAAGATTTTTTAATTGACTTTGAACTTGATAAAACAGAGGAACAACGACAGCCAAGGCTTCCCACATCATCAATGACTGTGGAAACGTCACACCAGACCTAAAAAAAAACTTGTACAGTGTTCACCTTTACTCTTCTTTCTGACTCTGGGGCTCTTTTGTTTTTAAAAACAATATGTAAACATTCCTTTAATGGGAAAAGGATAGAACACATTGCTTTCTACAAGATCTCTGATTTGAATCCAATAAGCCTTTCAGGGTCCCTAAGCAAGACCCGTGTTCCCATAGTGCTTCCCAAGCAATGCAAGATGGCAACCAACTGCTCCCTTTCAGGTGGTTAAATTGCAGACAAATTTTGCTATAATGTAAAAAAATAAAGTCTCAATGGCAAATAAAGATAATGACCTTGAAGAGGACTTTGGACCACTGAGGAACATTCCACTAAGTTATCTCCTTAGCCTGGAAAAGAGAGGCTTGTAGCCTATTGTAGGATTCATCTGTGCACAGTGACTCTTGGTGTGTAGACTCCAGTCACAATCCACTCTTTGTCAAGCTCTCCCAAATAAAACGTAAATGGATTTTGCTTTACAGTCCTCTCAAAGCTGCAATACTTGAGCCATCCCTTTCTCATTTTAGTCCTAAAAAGAAAATCAACAATTCTGATCTTGTCTCTAAGTGCGTGGTGTCTTAAAACAAGAGATGTCCTGTATGCATCTGTGGTGACTCTTGAGCCATAGACTCTAGCCTGGATGAGTTCTGCTTCACAATTCTCTGAAGGCTATGGTTATCCCTGTTTCTTGGGCAAATTTCTTTCTAATACACTTTTTCCTTTTGCTGAACTTTTCTGGAATACTGCATTTTTTGATGGGATGCCATCTTTGGCAATAGCCTTTTGGGGCTTCTATCCTTTTGGAGAGTATTAGGGATTGTAAGCCATGATGTATTATTTATTTTTTTATGATAAAACATCATTTTTTTAATAATCATAATATTCAAATTAATTCAATTGTAAAATATCCAACTAAGACAAGTAGCATAAAACAAGTGTTGCTATAGAAATATATAAAACAAGGATTACAATTTCAGCACATTTCAGTCATAATTATTTTTATGCAGTGATATTGTAACTTACTGAGATGGTAGCTTTGTTTTCCCTTGAAATGTAAATGTCACTTGTGTTTATTGTTAGAGGGGGGTTGGATCCATGGCTACAGCAGTTTGAAACAGTAGGGACAGGTGCTGAGGGACATGGGGACATGGTTGGCTTTTACCTCCTCCTCAACCCCACACTGCATTTCTAAATGTATGACTGTGACACACACAGGGACTTGTGGTTATGACACAAACGTGATATTATATGGAGCTCAATACCCTGCAGCAGGATCACCTGTCTCAGGGCCTCTGAAGAATGCATAAAGAGGTCCCACCCCAACACAGCGCTGTTGGCCGCACCAAATCAGGTGGTCGCCAAAGGCCAGGGCTTATTTATGTAGAGGTTAACCAGAGTGATGTGTTTTCTTTTGTTCCCTCCAAGCGTTTTGCAAAAGTAGAGAAGGTTTTCAAATTATTTCACAACTATAAATCAGAGTTTGGTGTATAAAACAAAGAAAAAAATCCAGAGTATAATCTGAAAGGAGGGCTTTAGTTCCAGTCCTCCAGGTTCAGTGTCCTTTACCCTTTAAATGACTCTGCTTCATCACACCTGAATCAATCCAAATAACTCAAATTGGTAAGGACACTTAACCCACAGACAAAAGTGGAGGAAGTGCATCTATGGTTGTCATAATAGGTGATATTTGAATAGTGCTGGCAGTAGGAAAGGAGCAATAACAAACAACGTTTATGAAGATAAGAAATACAGCAGACAGGTTGGGGATAAGGTCTTGTATAGGCTCAAAGAAGGTTTTAGAGTTATAGAAACATATCCTCTAATTTAAAATTAGACCAGAATACATCATCTGAAAATAGTATATTATATATAGCAGGTCCACCTAAAGTGACAGGCTGGAAAAGGTCAAGAAACAGCTTGGAGGCTCATGATGACTCAAGGAGCTTCTGAGATCCACAGCTCAGGTAGGGGAATCTTCACAGGATAATATGCTCCACAAAAACCTGGGCATTGTTAAAAGTGGAAAAAATAAAACCATTAAATAGTCCCATTTTCAGGGCCTCCACATAGATGAGACCTGAGGTTTTTGCCATAAAAGCTAAATTGTGCTGTAGAAATGTTTTATAGGAATGTTTTAGATTCGCATGTTTCATCTTTTATAGGAGGTCTAGTCAAAGTCCAGACCTTATTCCAATTCAGAATGATGGGCAATCTTTGATTTCTGCAATATTCTCTTCAGTATGAAAGAGATTGAGCTTTAATGCAAAAGCAAACTGGCAAAAAAAATACGTCTGTAATTGCAGCAAAACTGTTCTCCTATTTTGTGGTATTTCCACTTTATAGTGATATACTGCTTTGTGATAATCTATCATAACATCGAGTTAAAACTTCTGTGTTTTTCAGAGTGTGACAAAATGTAAAAGTTTAAAAAATGCTCATACTTTCACAAAATTTGTTGTAAGTCATTTACTTCCCTTAAAAGAGAACAACTTATATTTAGAAAAATTCTCACCAAATATAAGGAATTCTCCTGTTACTAGTTTTTTCTTTCCTGCATTTCCTTGTACTTAAACATGTGTTTACATTATTCTACATCACCAGCAGAAGCAGGTTGGTCACTCTAACCACGGATGATCCTGTCAATTGTTGTGCAGCAGTTTATGGAACATGGACTCCCTGGAATGACGTTTGGGAATGCAGCTGGAGTATTTCACAAGCAAGAACCCTGGACATTATTCCCAGGACTACCTTGAACGTCCTTACATAACACATCACTTATCTCAGGCTTGTTTTTTAGCTAGGCCTGATGGAATCGTTGTCGACTTGGAAATTGAATCAGCTGCTGACAGCTTCACCGCAGTGTGTTAATGGAGGCTCTACATACACTTTAGTGTATGACGAATCAGGCAGCTTTAAATGACTAACAGATTTCAAAATGGTAATCCATGTAACTTTATTAGCGCGGCTTAATATGACTGAGTTGTTTTTAAATATATCCAATCAAATGTATTTGTTTAAGAGCAACTGTTGTTAGCCAAGGTGCTAAACATACACAAAAACAATAAATTATCATTTAAACATAAAATAAAACACAAACAATAAGGAAAATGGAGGGAAAAAAAGAGAGTACAAATGTGTTTTAAGAAGACATTTAAAAAAAACATTAAGAGTTGAGTCCAAAACGATGGAGTTAGCTGATTTCACAGTTTAGGAGCTGCAACTGAAAAGGCAAATTCCCTGACTTTAAAACAACTAAACTCAAATAGACATTAGATCTAAGAGATCAGAGTCCAAATAAGCAAGATATCCAACAAATTTTGGGCTTTATAGGTCAACAATAGAACGAAAATGAAAAACTAAAATCAACGGGGAGCCGTTGAAGAGAAGGAAGCACTGGTGAGATACGTTCACTGTTTTGTTCATGTTAAGAGACGAGCTGCAGAGTTCTGAAGCAGCTTCAGTCCTGAGAAGGAAAAGGGGCTTCCATATGTTAGTGAGGAAGAATAAGTTAAAAGAAACAAAAAAATATAAAAAGGAAAACTCCTTTATTGCTATTTAAGCAAACCATAAACTGTAGTTTTATAGCTCACCAATACTTTGTGTTTGATCTTTATGGAAAAAAAGACTCCACCTTACTTATGTACTTTTTATCTATGGATTTAACTGCAGATATGATTTTTGGTGAGAATCTGCTTTCTTTCAGCCTTTGCCAGACTTCTAGAGATTAACACACATCTACCTCACTTGATCATAATCAAGAGTAGCCTACAGGTATAGACCTGTGTTTTATGTCATACCTACCCTTTAAGGTAATAATTATGCATCTAAAAAAGAAGAAGAACATCTAATTATGCTTTAGTTACATTTATTTTATTCTTTAGCATCAGCAATAAAGGGGACTTTGTTAAAATCCTTAGAACTTTCTATATTGAAAATATGCCTTCAAGCTAAATGGTTGAAATGATGGATCCAAATCATTCTTCTCTTGATACGACTCCTAAATAAGGCACTAAGCAAAGACAAAACTTGTTGGTGGACAGGCTGGCACAAGATTATTAATCATGTTTTCATCATAAAGTCCTGCACAGTCCAAACAGTACCCTGCTTCTGCTCTTCTTCCATTCAGTAATAAATGCTTAGATCTAGGAGGAGCTTACCATTAAAAAAATAAAGTCGGGATGCCGACCACAGAGAAGTCCCAAAGTAAAATAACAAGGAAGCGCTTCCAATCTGTTTAACATAGATCAAGCATCACCAATCAACAGTAGGGGATCACCCAGAGAGGGCAACCATACGCCCAATTTGGTCCTTTCTCTTCTCCATCCACCTTATGCTCTCTTAGCTTATTCTCTCACTTTGACCCTGCAGAGTACAGTGGAGCTCCACGGGTCCACATCCACTCATTGTATCTATGAGAAACTCTCAGATCAGCTGTACATGTTAAACACAGCCCAAACTCACCCCTACCGCCCTCTTTTACTTCCGTTGCGCACTCTGACGCTTATCTACCCCAGTTAATGTCTTTCCCAGACTGCAGTTCTTGTTTGTCTTTGTTTAATCTGCTTTCTCTGCCTTTCATGTTTTAGTTGTCTTTTAACACTGATCTTTCCTTAACAAGGAAAGCACAGCGACACAGAGAAAAAGCAGAAAGAGGTACAGGAGGGAGCAGATGAATTGTTGACATAGTGCCTGTCATGCAGTGTAGATGTTGTGATAAAATCTGATTTAAAGTCTTCTGAGAGATCAAAATGACGTTGTCACACCGTGCTGCGTTTGGGGACGGAAACCCAGGGCGTGCTGCTCACTCTGAACGTCACGTACACACTGCAGGCGACTAAAGCAGCCGTAGGCGGCTGTTCAGAGACGGGAATATGTAAGTGTGAACAACAACAACCATAGAATGAGTCAGGAAATGACATCTGGTTTGGCCTTGGGGTTCACTCACTGGCCCATTCATAGCCAGTCAAAAGCCCCTTTGTACTTACTAGCAGTTTTAGGAATGATGGTTTGGGCTCCAAAGGGCCTCGAAGGACTTCTGTACTGGCAAACATTTTTAATCTGTGGAATTGTATAGTAAAAAAAAAACTCCCTCACTACCATCTTTAAAAATGAGGTATAAAAAAACCCAACAAAGTTATAAATAGACTGCAAAAAAACAAAAACAGGAAACAAAAATAGATGTTAGATAACTGTACAAATGTCTAAGCATTCAGAGATATCCACCTGCCTGCAAGGCAAATGCTTTGGTTTTATCTTTAAATCTCTTTACATTTTAATGTTCTACATCTACAAACTTTATTGCGACAGACCCACAAAAAGTTGTGCATAAGGAAATGCATTTGACTAATATCTAAAATAAATTTTATAAAGTTTTAAGTATTTCTATTCAGTTCCCTTTACTCTTAAATAAAATCAATCTATATCCGTTCTCAGGGTCCAGGTGAGAGTAAATCAGTCTAATCAGTTGTGGAGAAATTTAAAGATTTAGATAATAAAACTACATCCTGAGTTTTGAACATCTCACTTTTCAAACTATCCTTAGTCGTCCATTAAAACTGAAAGCCAGTTGGTCAGAGATCCACAACTCAGGTGGACAAAGGTGAAAAGAAAAGTGTAAAACATTGTTTGAAAGTAAAAAAACTGCTACCAAGTAAAATAGGATGATTTCTAACTGATGTGGTTGCTTTTTTCTGCACAGAGGCTGCAGATAGCGAAAGCTTCAATTCTTCATGTGGAAATGATTAAGCTGTTGCTTTATTCTGAAAATCTAATGGAAAGGTTTACTGTTTAATTATTATTAAAAGTAAATCTACTAATGCTTCAGAGGAAAATATAACTGTAAAGACCACCTGAGGAAAATCTACTCCTGTTTTAAAGCTCGGGGAGAAACCAGCTGGTGCGAAGGCCCAATCACAAGGTCTAAACTGCAGCCAGAGCGTTCTGAAAAACCAGGTCATCTGTCTAAAACCTGCCTTGATCTGACCAGGTGGGCAAGCCAAGAAAAATACCACCAGACAATCCCTTTCACGCTTGACTTAAGCACAAACGTTCTCACAATCCCCGTTCTACTTGTTATACAGAGCCGAGCAGGAGTCTACTCTGATTAATGCTGTTATTGTTCAGCCATTTAAGTCGATTAGGAAAGGGCCACCCAGTTTTAGAGATGCCTACCTGTGTGTTAAACAACATTTATTTAACCAGAAATCTACACAAATGATAGTGTAAATAATTTTTTTTTTAAAAAAAGAACATTTTTGAACTGTTTTTCATTTTAATTGGTTGTCTATTTAAAACAATTTTCAGTGCTGAGCTTATGCTAACAGTGACACATTACGGACACGATTAACCTCCTTCATCTCTGCCTGCTCAATTTCCAAATAAATCATAATTACATCTTTCATTTCAGATTCCAGTTCAATACAGAATGCAGTCTCTTACAAAAGCTTAGCAGCATAATAACTCGTGACTCTGTTGCACCACTTTTCACCTTTCTCTTATAATAAGATTAGCTCTTTTCATATGGGCTGAACTGGTTCGGGGGAAACGTGAGCAGTAAAACAGTAATTTAGCTTCAGCAGCATGTTTAATTAAATTATTTGTTTAGGAATAAGTGAACAAATAATCTTCAGACATGTGTTCATGCAGTGTTTGTTAGATCAGTGCTGCCCTCTGATGGCCACTAAGGAATACAACAATTCAACTCAGATCAGCTTTGAATTTATTCCTGTTGGCAATATTCTTATGTTTTCAACCAGCTCTGTCCAGATAATTAAAAATCACAATTCACGTTTTATAAACAAAAAAATATAAACAATGGAAACAAATGTTTACATTTTGCCATACAGTTGGACACCTGTCAGTGGACACTGACAAGCTTAGAGTACTGTAAAATTAGTAAAAGGAGAAGAAAATGCACTAAAATCTAGGATTTAACAGCTAATAACAGCCCATTCAGGATTTGCATCCCAGTGGGGAGTAAAGTGCAGCTGTAATAAGTGTTTTGAGAAGAAAACACCTTCTTCCAGAGGACTTTATGCCACATCTGAACCACCAGAAATCATCTGTGCTTCATAACACCTAAATCAAGTGCAATAGGATCTAGAGTATGCAGATCTAAAGATCCCTTCTACTGTCCATATTCTCCAAAGCTACACGATTGACTTAAATACAAAACTGAAGATCAAAGATCCAAATTCAAAACAGCAAGAAAAACATTTACACAAGTTTTTTTATTGATTTTTTTCGCAACATAATAGTTTTACAAAAAAAAAAAAATTAAAAATCAAACATAAAATTGTACCTAGCTATTGCATGTCATGCTGGCAATTTAAACTACATGCAAAAGAACACGGATAAGAACATTGAATGAAACTGTACAAACAACAATGGGAGTTATAAGAGAAAACGGTGAAATATTTATTTGTTCCAGATCAGAACAGAGGAAGAAAGAGAGAAAAACCTCCTGGTAGAGTGGACTGTGTAAACATGAAGGCAGGGTCTACAGACCAGAGGAAAGGTGTGGAGGCTTTAAATACGATCACATACACTCACCCGGGCATACAAAGACTACTAGCCTGTACAGTTTGAAGCCCTTACAAAAGAAAGCAATGCTTCATCAATGTGCAGATAAAACAGAATAGATGGAAAAAAATCAAACCTTATCTGAGGTATATGGCTTCAATTCATCCAATTAATCAGGGGAAATGAGGCGAATTAACCAAAAAAATGTTACAAACTCAGATTTTGAGCAGTTCACTTCCACATGGGGGTAAAAAAAATAAAAAGACAAAAGGTTTTCCCATTTCTTTTAACATAAGCTGAGGCTACTGCATGATTTCTGTGTGCACAAACCGACTGGACATGCATGCTTTTGTTTACACTACCTGTCCCGCTTCGCCACTTTTCCCACTTTGAAATGCCTCCCTGACCCTTCGTTCACCTCAGGGGGACGAAAGTGGGCTAAAACTGGGGACCAAATTCGTAACCATTCAATTCCTTCATTTAAGAAGATACAGAAACCAGGCAGGTGCCTTCAGGGTTTGTATTTACACATTTGTTTGTATGTTTTTCCCCAATGTGACATCAGAGACAAAGTAAAAAATGAAAGGTCATAAGAGACTGAATCAAGTGACACTTTTGAAAGGAGTCCAACAGCGTCCCTTTGGCTTTCAATCCGGTGAAAATATGAGCTTTGTTGCAAGTTCTTGGGTCCCTTATTTCAAATCTGTGGTCGTCCTTGGATGAAGTAATGATATCTGCTGCTGTCAGTCTGGCTGGTGTGGGCGTTACGTTGTCGAATCCGGGTTCTAGTTCGGGCTCAGTCAGTGCTGACCTGCGTGACCTGCGCATCGGTTGTCTGGTTGGTGGACTGGATGAACATGGGCTGGGTCAGTTCCTGTCCTGCTGGCATCGTCACCTGTTGTATCTGATAGAGCTGCTGTGAAAGAGAACAAGGCAGACATGTAAGAACCTCCAGGCAGGAAGCTTTCAACATCACAACTTAGATGACTTTCATCCCTCTTCACTAACATCCTGTCAATGATTTCAACAAGTTCCCGTTTTGCAATTCTATACTTTTCCTCAATCAATCTCTTCTTTTACCTTATAAAACATTGACTAAATTGTTTATTCTCCCCCACAAATTATACCCCAGAGAATAAATGGTGTATCTATCAACTTTAAATCAAATCCAGTCCTCTATCATACTTTACAACAGTCTATCCAGATTATATAACAGCATTCTCATTTTTTTCTGATGATTTATTGACATATTCAAATAAATATCATTGTTTTTTTTTACTCTAGAATGAGAGGCGATAAATTATCTTAAGCTGGTTGATTTACTAGATTTGTTACCTGTCCGTCAGTGAACTGGTTGAACTGCTGCTGTCCTTGCTGCACTTCAGTTTGTGTGATCTAAAAAAAAAACATTTGAGAATGTTAAGAAATGCACAGTAAACTTCATTTTTCGCACATCTTTTTTGTAAATAGTTCAACTAAGACATCGCTTATAATTTAACAAAGCCTCACATGTGTGTATTTATCCCACTAATGTTTGAGTGAATGTCCCTTTGCAAGTTGAGAAACCAACTGTTTTAAAAGCAATTACTTTGTTTCTGGAATATTTCCGGCTAAATATCGGTTAGCATTTGTGGAGTTAAAATTAAACTCAAAGGTTTCCTGGGATACATCTGGATTTCAAACGCAGTGTACAGATTTTCACAGGTTGCAGGAAGCCTAATGATAGCCTGCTTTTTCTATTATAAAACTACTTTCAGTCTGTACTTGGGATCGTTTTCCTCTTGGAATACAAAAAGTCCAAAACATCTCCCATAAAATTAACAAATTGTTTTCTGTTAATATTGTTCCACCTTAAATGTAACGCTGGGAACTTTTCTCTGACTATAAATGTTCACTTAAACTCATTGCAATGAGCCACATTTGTTCCAGGGTCTTTCGGTTGGGGACAAAAGGTTTGTTACTTTTCCCGAACTTCCTAAGATACGTTTAAACAAGAAGTAGTGGTGTATATTTATACATTTGAATCATTTTGCATAACTTTTAAATTGTCTGTGCACATATTTCTTATTTTTAACCTTTACTGATGTAACTAGTTGCACCATCATTATTCCTCCAGTGTAAAAAGTTCAGTTCAAAGATTGTCTCATTTATGATGCAAAATTTCTCTTTGAAATCCGAGCTTATAACGAGCAAACTGTAACGTATTGATCAGCAGCGTACATGAGGCTGTGTGTTGAAGCTGTTACCTGCTGTGTGTTTGCCAGAGTCTGAATCTGTCCCTGGACCACCTGCGCTCCAGAGACGGGCTGAGCTAGACGGATGTACTGCAGCTGGCCTGTATTCAGCTGCACCTACAGGGAAGAGCCACAAGAGGGAGCCCGACCTTAGTTTAAAGCAGAGGTCATTTAGACAGGAAGGACACAGCCATTTTCCCATCCTGTACGATGCAGAATGACCCCCCCCTACTGTTAAATTAAACCAATGATGTTTTATTAGTTTTCATTTTTTTTGGTGCCGTTTCTTACTGGAATTTGCTGAATCTCTCCTGTGTTGGTGATGATCTGCTGCATGACCTGCATGGTTTGGCCTTGTGCTTGAGCTGTCTGAGCTTGACCCTGGGCTGCAGCAGCTTGAACGATCTGCACCTGCTGGCCCTCGCCCACCTGCATGGCGACGGGTGCGCTCTGGTGCATCGAATCAGAGAAAGCAAAAAGAGAAACAAAGAGAGACGCACACGTTACTGCTGGCAGCTAGTTATGCTACAGTACAATTCAAAACAAAAATCTTTACATAAAAAAAAAGTGAAAAAATATGTAGGAGAATTCAGTGACATCCTAGGTTTTAAGAGTTAACCTTCTACTGTGTCTGTAAGAGTATCCTGTACAGGCCATCTGATCTCAGCATGAACTCACCTGTACAGGACAGACTGAGGGTTTGCGTTTCAAAAAGTCTCTACACGTGTGACAATTGCACATATTAAGAGCATGTTTGTTTACCGTGATGGGTGTGCCTTGTGATTGCACCTGCACTTGCTGCAACTGCTGCATGGTGGCACCTTGCAACATCTGATGGCCGACAGGACAGAATGAGAAAATGAAAGGAGACAAAACAGTGAGAAGGGCAGCGACTGCAGCAACTGCACACAAAGAATGTAAGCATGGGTGGTGTGTGTATGCGTTGAGAAAAAAAAAGCAGCAGGCAAAAAAATAAATCATCTGAAGTATGTGTAAGATATATTTTGGAGAGAGAAAAAGCAACCAGTACATAAATAATAAAGTGAGACAAGAAAACGTGTCAAACTGAAAGCAGAAAAAGCAGCTCTAATGGTTTGAAATTAAAATAAAGGCCGGTGAAGTTTGAGAGAAATGAAAGTTAGAAATACAGATGCCTCTTTATTGTATGCAAGTTTAGACTTTCTGTCTATGAACGAGTTGGAAACAAATTGTTCCTTTTTTTTTATCAACTAAAACAATAACAAATTCACAAACGATCACCTTTGTAAATATAACATTTTACACCAGAATCCATTTCATTACCCAAAGTTTAGGCCAAGTATGAAAAAAGCCCTTTTAATATGCAGCAACCCATGACTGGAAAATAACCTACAAATTAGGGAAGTGGTCTTGCTGACCGTGGTTACGACTGTTTTCAAGGTTTCTGGTTGTAACATGTAGTGTAGTCTGGCTTTTGTAAAACACTCCTGGAAAAAAAGGAGAGATTTTCATTCCTAAATGAGTTTTTAAAGAATAAATAATAAAGTTTTCCTCATTGCAAAATCCTGTGAATTCCAAATGAATCTCTTCCATGATCAATAAAAGATTTCATTTTTTCTTGTGTATAACATTGTTCCCAGACCTCATGAGTCATGATGGCTGAAAATAAAACTCATTTCATTTCAGTCACCTGCAAAGCGATCGGTGCTCATAATATGAATATAATCATCTTTCTGAAGGCGTTCTGCAAACATAAAAGAAACTTTAAAATATCTACTCATAGATCTTTCAACATGATGATTTTTGGATTCAGTAGAAAGAAGACCAGTCTCCCTCACGGGAGTGGAAGCTGTTACTGAGGGAGGATCGCAACTTTCTGCATCGAAGGGCTAAAAAACAGAAGTTTTAAGGGACCTAGACATGTAGGACGCTGCTTGAAATAAAACTTTTCTAAAACAACAATGAAAAGTTGGTGGTTCAAGTGGGCGGCGAGAGAGACCAAGACTTCCAGCAGATAACAGAACATCTGAACAGAAACGAACAGGCTGGATGTTTGTAGACTTTACGAAATCCCAGAATCAAAAGGTTTTCAAGGGAATAAACTAAGAAAATATTGGTAACCTCAATACATGGGAAAATAAGATGTAAAAGTTCCTCCTGCCTAAATATTTGGCTTTGTTTTAAAATAATGAAGCATATTATTGGACCTGCTCTCAAACACAGGGGTTGGTTGGAAACATATTTCAATACTGGTACTTTGTCATGCTGTAATGTTTTGTTTCTTAAAAATAACTCATCTTTATCATCTGAAACGAGCGTCAGGTTAAAGTTTTACAAAATCAGGACGGCATATATTGAACATGAACCGCCCCTTATATTGATGCTTCTCAGATTACTTTTTTTGCTTTTGGAAGAAAGACAAAGTAAAACCCTTTGCATTATTTTATCCCACCTATGAATGTCAATCAACTGAGTTCGCATGGGGTGGTTGTTGAAGTGTGCAGCAGTAGCAGGGCCGTGAGTCACACAAGGCCTAAGGTAGGATGACAGCTCGCTGAAGCCAGTCTGCTGAAGCAGCACAGCTATGCGACACGCAGAGACTAAACTACAGAGAAAGAGCCCGAAGCAGAAAGGATGGCAGGGAATGAATGAATTAAGACTCAGAATCAACAAGGAGGACTGATAAATTATGTTGCCGGGTGATAAGGACACTGGTGGAAGGTGGTACGGTGGCCTGTAAGGATGTGCACCTTTTTTTAATAAGAGACAAGAAATAAACACTAACTTGCAGGTTTGGATGCATCTGCTCAAGTTTTTCTACATGATCCAAGTATAAAGAACTTGTGTAAAAAGTGAGAAAAGCTGCCGTTTCACCAAGGAGCTGGTTTATTATTCACCCCTTGTGCAGGATTATAGGGTAAAGGTAGGATACAGTGTTCTCTGTTGAAGACTTTGGTTAGAGCTTTGGCACACATCACCATTACTGCAGTTATTGTTTTACTTTTGGGAGAGATGTTCTCTACTAAAGTTAAAATTCTTCAGACATCAAGACCTTTACGGGACCCTGCTAGTGACATTTTATCAAGTGGAAATTGCACTTATTACTATAATTTATTAGGATTGTATGTGATGGACAAACACAAAGTAAATAACTTGCTTTACTGTTATGGTTTTTCAGCAGGAACAGGGAAGCTGATGAGAGTAGTTGAGAAGGTGCAGACAGGATAATTCTAGAAGAAAGGCTGGAGTTGAGTTTAAACTGGGGCAAAGGGGGCAGGACACAGACCATAAACATCATCAGAGCTACAATAAACTGCTTTAGATCAATGCAAACTCTATAGTTAGAAAGACCTGTTCAAAGTCTAACAATGAATCTATGTCAAGTTTTCTAAACTTTGTTGTTATTTAGCATAAAAAATAAGCAAATAGTTCAGTCTCTTGCCCTGCAAAGCTGGCAAAGATAATAATAAACCTGCAGCGTTTGAGCAAAAGGTGGTTATAAAAAACACGCACACAGCAGGATTGAATTTAAATGTCTGTGATTATAGATTTTAGTGTTTGTTTATGGTGAAAAAAATGAAATTGTGGTCTTTAGTTGTAACATCGCAAACGTTATGAATATTTATTATATCAGAGATAAAATCCACTCATAACTTTGGATGATTTTCTCATCCATGGAGGACTGTGACAAATCCCAAAGCTCCTAAGACGTGGACTTGAACGTACCTGTCCTTGCTGCGGCTGTGTGATTATAATCTGTCCGGGCTGGATGGTTGCAGCTGTCTGTGCACCGGCCTGCTGACCCTGCTGCGTGCCTTGCACCTGCACAGCTCCGGGCTGCTGGGCCAAGGTGAAGTAGTACTGCACCGGCTCTGCAGGGGCGACCGACTGACGCATCTCTTCCTGTACGTGACACAAATTCACACACAGGTGCAAAGAACACAAGTTTTGAATCAGCCCATTATAGTATATTTCCATGAATTATTTTTGCAAGTGTAACATTAGAGTGGAGCAGCGCTGATGAATAACTGATGGGATGTGGCTGCGGAGGAGTAACGTAATCTGGGATCCAGACCCAGTGCAGGGATCACACTTGGAAAAACACTTTGGTGGTTTGGAGACAGAAAACATAAATAGAATTCATTTTATTATTCTCTTTATAGAACAATTAATATGATAATTATAAAATAATGTCAGGAGCCATTCACCTTCTCTTGTTAAAGCCACAGAAATGTAGCATCAGAGTTTGTAACTTAGCACCGCTCAGCGGGTTAAGGTTCCTGCCCTCACGCTGGCTTGAGGTTTATTAGATTAATCAATGATTAATAAATGCTGATCTGTATTTCCCTATTTTTTATAAGAGAGTAATGAGCTGGGCTTCATCAGGTTGATGTTCCTCCACCCCCAGAAGTGTAAACATCCCTCTCCCAGCTCCATGACAACACAGCTGAGAGTGTAGGATGTTTACATGCCTGGAGACAGACACTTGACAACAAATTTAAATATCTCACTTTTCCATCTGCCATGCTAGGTTGATACACAGCGCATCATTTGCCTGCTTCTACATTATGTGTCTTTAGATCTTACACTGAAATGATCTTGGTAGCTAACAATGCATGTGGGACACCTCTATTGGAATTATCGTTGGCAGTTTGTGGCAATAAGAAGCTGCAAACATCCGACTGAAAGCTCTCACTGTCAAAACACCAGCTTCCAGTCAAGGATGTTTACAGCACCGTGGTGCCAAGAGAAAAAGGTGAGACAGAAGGGTCACCTGGATGGGAAAAGCCCAAAGGGTGGATCCGGTTTAGAGTGGATTACATAGTTTTACATGCAATATAACTGAGATGTTACCTGTTCTGCTGTCACAACTTTAAGCAGTTCTATAGAACTAGTAGAACTGATAGATATCCTGCATTTTTACACTTTTCAGCCTGTTTATTATTTGCACCAGCACTACGGTTTGTTCTCTGTATGTGTGGATGAGAAATAATGGCTAATGATTATTGGAAAAGTCTGACAAAACAATAAAAAAAAAAAAAAAACTTTCTTCAGTGTGACGGTTGTTGCTGAAGGAAAAGGAATCAGATTCACAGGTAATCAGTCATTCCATGTCTGGAGAGTTTTAGCAGTGATTTAACATGCAAATTTTACTGATGTCCTTTTTATAAATGGAAATAACATTATGGGGGGAAATATCAGAGTATTGACTTGAATCCAATATAAAAGAGACGGTAAAAATACAAGTCTTATGAAATGTTTCTTGTTGGTTGAGGGATGCCTCTCATTTCCAATCAAAAATCAACTTTTGGGTTGAATATAAATATTTCAAATTTAAATCTATCAGGGGTATGAATATTTTTGATGGAAACCGTAGATTTTATTAGCATGTTGCTTTTAAAAGTAGTCGGAGATCACAAATCACAAAAGCTATAAGATCCTTTTCAACAAGAACTTTTAGATTATTATTATTATTCAACATGTTGAGAAAGGTCTGTTGATTCTGGCTACAAGAGAAAGTGAGACTTTCAGGAGATTAAATAAGAATTTACTCAATTAATTTGGATACCAATTTGGTAAAGAACTGTTGGAAACTCAGCAGTTAGTGGCAAATATTTTACTATTTTCAGAAATTCAGTCTGACTGACATAAGACTACATCACATGGAGGCTAAAGTTTAAAAACAGAAACAGAGCAGTGAGTGATTAGATATTGTTGCAATATTTATCTATTGCCATCCCATAATTTCTGATTCAAGGCTCTTTTTATGAGCCATGACGGATACGGCTGTGCAGCGTCAATAACTCCTAAAGTAGGGTGTTTGTTCCTACCTGTCGTTTAGGGGGCTTTAGGTCGTCCCGTGGCACGATGTCAATCAGGAAGTCAAACTGGTCAAACTTTGTTATCGCCATAGCGATGTCATTCCTCTGTAAGAACAAGAGACACAGAAGGTCATACTTAATTCTCTATATGAGTTCATCACTCCCAAAATAACACATCACAGTTTTCAGCAGCAGTGAAACAAGCTCTCGCTTTAATCACTGAGGTATAGAAATATGTTCGAATGCAAAATATTAAAACTGATATGAATGGTTTTATATTTAATCTATAACAACTGTGAAAAATGTGCTTCTGTTAAGCTTTGATTGGTGGCTGTCGGTTGTTTTCTCAGCACACTACTATGGAAAAAAAGATGTACATTAGGTTTTGAAATGTTTGATGAACAAACAATTATAATTTCAATATTCTGTTGCATCCTTGGAGGTTTTTCTTGTGTTTAAAGATCATGAAACAAACCAAATCTTCAATTGTTGGACTTTTAGTGAATAAAGCCACACTGGTCTCCTGCCAGAAATGTGTCTGAGATAAGAGGGAACGAACAGGAATGACATTTTCCTCCCGGGCACATGCTCTGCTTCTATACACTTTCCGACATCTACAGGAGGGCGTTATCACTGTGGAATTTTCCACAGGATATTGGCTGTCAGGACCCCCCCATTGTGGCCTTCCTTGTAATACAGGCTATTTTTAGTACCTTGATTAATATCTGGTAACATCAGGTCACATCTACACTTGCTCTATTGATGAGTGTTGTTATGGTGACCCAGTTTGGCGTGGCTTCTCCACACACCAGGAATCTGCATTTGCGTGAGTAAATGGAGGACAATGAGTTTTCCTCAGTTAAGCTAATGAAAAATAACAGACTCATGAGGAGAACCCAGCTAATGTCTAATAATCGCTCTAAAACTGTATAAACATGTATGCAGGCATGAAATTCTAATGCTGTGATGTTACACATTATCATGATAAGATTTTCATTTCTGAAATGTTTGATTTACAGAAAAAAAAAATGATTTTTTGTGGCTGATCTTCAGCATAATCTCTATAGTCTAAGTTAACTTTAATGGTCATTGAAAGTTTATTTTTAGAACGGGGGGGCGCTAGTGAGCAAGACATGGAGTGAGACGCACTTGTCCGGGCTCCTGCAGAATCCGTAACTTTATACCATACAAACAGCTATTTTTGGATGAACAATGACACAACGCAATGTTGAAGATGTCTACTGAAGCCCAAGCTCCGTATTTGCTGTTTTAATGGCGGAAAAACTTCAGAAATACAAATTCACCGCAAGCACTAGCAAACAAGCTAACCCGAAGCCTACCACGAGGAACACAACCAAATTAGCCTCGCAGGGCGGAGTGATCCACACCGCACCCACCCATCCCTCAGGTGAGGTTCCAGGTATGGCTGAAGACTTGAAAGCGGAGATATTGGCCAGCATAAGGGAAGACCTCAAAAACGTTATAAGAGATGAGCTCAAATCGGCGCTGGCAGACGAAATTAGCTCAATCAAAAACGATCTACATGGGCTAAAGACGCTAATTGCTAACGAAGTCACCGCTATCCGTGCTGACATGGAGCTCGTAAAGACAGATGTAAACGAGGTGAAAGATGGCTTGAACACATGGTCTGATGAAGTGTCAACACTACAGACAACAGTGGAAAGCCTCCAGAAAGAGATTAAGACAATGCGGGATAAATGTGAAGACATGGAGGGCAGAATGAGGCGGGCTAATATTCGGCTAGCGGGCATCCCAGAGGCTAATCCCAGCACCCCGAAGGCTATTGCTAGCGCCCTGAAAGAAATGCTACAACTGGATCGTGACATCAAAGTGGATCGCTCTCACCGTATTTTTGGGAGCTCAAGAAATGGAGATAAGCCACGGGTGATAATTGCTAAGATGCATTATGAGGAGGACGCCGCGGAGATACTACGAAAGGCTCGTGACAAAGCACCGTTATTTTATAATGGCCAACGTGTCTCAATATTTCCAGACTACACCGCTAATGTTGCTAAGGCGAGAGCTGCATTCTCAGAAGTGCGGAATGCCATACGCGGACGAAAGGACATACGCTACGGTCTTCTCTTCCCAGCTCGACTTCGAATAACCCATAATGGCAACA
>JAUZNJ010048145.1:0-10330 GCA_034780135.1 Jordanella pulchra
TAATTTTTCTTTAAACAATTGTATCATGTTACATGTCTTTATTTTTATTAAGTAAATATTTTGATACTGTGAGACCATAGTAATTTGTTACATAGTTACTTGATGGTATTATGTAGATGATTTCATGATGACTGGTTTATCAGTCAGAACCCTTCTTAAAGTCCTCAATAACCAAGTTTTAAATGTTTAACTTATGTTCTCCCCCAGTGCTGCATTTTTCTGGGATGAGAATTTTATAATTGACTCGTATAGAAGGGGGTTTTGCTTTCCTCTGGCCCCTGGTTGTGATCCTCTTTAGCTCCATGCAGGAGGCTGGCTGCAGCACACAGGCTGTGAGTGAGCGGCTCTATCTGCGTGGTGATCAGACCTCAGCTTCCAGGGGGTAATGGATCTGCTGTTATCTGGCTCCAGACAAGCAGGCCAACACGCAGCTACCTACTAGCCACAACAACACTGATACGAACCTGCTGGGGTTGTGAATATGTGTATATATCTGTGTTTCTTTCAACTTGAGAAGGATCACCCTAATCCTGATGACAAAAACACAGAAGCATTTTCACAAACATAAAAACCTCCAACCTGCTGACAGGGGCAAAAGATTACAAACTGATAATGTATGGAATTTCTACATAATGAGCCAAGGATTTAAATATAAAAGAATATTAAGATAAATAAATATGACACCTTACAGAAACATTCATACCTTTTACACACCTTTTTCATGTGTAACATTGAGATTGAGTCTTCTTCAAAACACCTGACTCCAGTATAAGCTCATCAGCACAGCTTGGCTGCTGCTAGTGGGGTAGTTTAAATATTATGTGAACAAGGGACACATCTAAAATTTTCAGTATATCTCGGCCTTTGAGTTTCAGACCTCTTCTCTAAGTGGACAAAAAAATAGCATTAACAGAAGCCCCCCACCTGAGCTGCTGCTCTTTGCTGCTCCTCCAACATTATTTAGCCACTGTTCTGATTAATGCTGTGCCATACTCTGAATAAATGTTAATTGAAGCGGGTCATGGTGAAATATTCTAATCTTCAAATATTGGTCCTTAACATCATGCAGCTTCAAACTACTCCACGGTTTTATTCCTGCCTGTCAGCTTTGCTCCTCTGTGTTCTTAATGTTGTTTCTCCATTAATGTATTCGGACAAACCGCTTATACCATCACAGAACGGCTGCAGCTATATTGATATTAAATTAAACTGGGTTGGCTATAATAATGTAATTGAGTTAAACTGCACCATATTTAGGCGTATCGAAGTATATGGGTTTGAAAAAATTCAAATGTAGTATGGATCATTTTTTATGCCATTTAAATACTAAAGCACAGGATTCTCGTTTGTCGTGTTGTTGTTGATGTTTGTTTAATATGTTTATGTAGCGCACACTTCGGCCTGCAGACAGAATGCTACTTTGCAGTGTTTTCTGTAAGCCAAACCAGGAGTTAGTCTTCAAGCTGCTCCTTAATGTCACCGCTGTCAAACTCTTCTCCTAGTTCCCTCATTTGTCCCTCTGTCAAAGCTCTCCTTCTCCTCCACTTTCCTCAGCTTCAAGTGCTCCAATAAGTCTGTCAGTGAAGTCAACTCTATAAAGATTAGCAGAAAGGCAGGAGTGTGTAAGCAGGGCTGCCAGCTGACAGACGGGCCTAATCGATGGAAGACAGAGAGCTGCTGGGCCGTTCTGCCGGGAACCCCACTCCTGATGCTATGACATGGAAATGCCCTCAGCGCCAGGAGCTCCTTTCTGTCTCCTGCACACACAAACCTGTGGAAAGTCTGCAGAAAAACATTCACACGCACACAGGCTGAGTATGCAGGCTGCATATACCACAGGCAAGCAAATCTGCACATATGCTCTTGCCTTCCCATAGCTCTGGCAGCTGTTATGTCAATCAGGTGAATTAATTACCAGTAAACAAATCTGCTTGGGACCCCCCCCCCCCAACAGAACACACAAACAAACACACACATATAAACACCTCCCTGTTCCTCAGACCTCCACTGTCTCCGAAGCATCTCCTCCCAACACTCAGGAGCCTGGAGCTGCCTCCCAGCTACCAGAGCAGCACTCTGAGGTGGAAGCCCAGAGGGAAGGCGCCGTGGCTGGTAACACACCGCCCTAGAGCTCCCACACGGATTCCCACTGCTACCTCTAAGGCTAACCAATCAACCTGTGAGCTCCTGAAGAGAAAGAAAACCGATACCTGTGTGCAGATGTTGTGCTTCTGAATAGATGTATTCACACAGATGTGAAATCAGACATGTGAAAGGGCTACTCTGAGTGAGGTGAAACAACAAAAAAAAAACTGGTAAAGTGAATGAGAGAATAATGGGCAAATGAAATCTGATTGATAACAAATAAAAAACAACCAAAACAACAATAGCATTTAAACCAACAGACTGTGGGTCAAGTGAAAAGCATATTTAAATAATCTTTTAGGTAAAACTGTGAGGAGGGACATTTTTAGCTAATACCTTTGTGGGAATCCTCTTGTGGAAGTTAAAATACAACTCTCTGTCTGTCAAACTGTGTTATCTTTGGTATTTTTCAGAGATTCAGCAAAAGAAATGAGAGCAATTTGTGTCTTTGTGACAGGTAGTCAGCTAGTTACAAAGTGCCTCAGGATCCAATTTGAAGTTGTTCTTTGCTAAATTGCCTGTTATGTGTCAACAAAAAAACTAGTGCACTCCTTTAGCTCGGGAGGCTTTTTATTACCTCCCTGACTCCAAGATCAGAGGTAAATGGCTTAAACAGACAAAATAAAAGAATCCTCTGAAAACAGGCAGCTGACTAAAACAGATTTTCAAAGAAAAACACAAAAAATTTTGATAAAAATGATTCAGAAGGTTAGAAGAAAGTCAGATTTAAGAGGAGAGTATGAAGCCGTTGAGGATGACTCAAGACTTTTGTGTCATGAAATACAAAGAGAGGCTTGAGGTAGAGATGAGTTGGACACTCCGGCTGTTTATACACCAACACTGAGTAAGTAACACAGTGACCAGACAAATATATGAAACCGCTGGTCGGCAGGCAGCATGGCAGCTCAGTAGCAGGCTTTGTAAAACAGTTGGCTCGTTTACCAGATATTTTAAACGACAGCAGCGATGATCCTACCTAGAGACCAACAACGTAAACTTTTTACCATTCTTCCAACTGCAAACAAAAAGTTGAAATAATTAACAGAATTTAATGTGATCGTCAAACTAAAAGTAGAGCACTATTGTGAAGGAGAAGTAAACAGTTGCATGTTTTTCTGTTTTGCAAATAAATGTGTGGCATACATTTAGTCTTCAGTCTTATAAGTGTTTTTTTGGAGGATTTGTCTTTTGTTTCATTTACAGCAACAAGAGACGATTTATTTGTATCAAGGCAATAAAGCTCTATCTGATTTAAGATCTACTGAGGGGTTTCTTCTTTGCAAAAAAGGCTTAAGCTTATTTAAATTGGACTTTAGATTCTCAGTAGCATGCGGATCTGGACTTTGAATGGACTATTCTAGTATATCAATTGGATTGTGTTTGATAGTTGTTCGTTTCATTAGTTGGTATTCCTATTCTGGTTCTGATAAGAATTACTAATCCAGCTAAAATAACAATAAATTCTCTTTTGGGATATTTGCAAACCTCAAGAACTTTCAACTTGATCAAAATGACTGGCAATGTAACATTTAATGTTGTAGCTAGTAGTCCTTGTTGACTGTAAAAGTACTAAAAGCCTGAGTTATTTTAAGTCACAGTTAAAACCCCATATGTTTAGAGCTGCCTTTCCCTGTTGAATTTAAACTTTTTACGGAGTAATTAGTTTGAAGTTTTTGGTCCAACTTTTTCATTTGCTTTATTACCCGCTTTTATAATGTTTTTATCTCTACTTGCTTTTATTGTTTAACTCCTGTAAAGCACTTTGAGTTGTCTTTGTTCTGAATTGTACTACACACATAAACTTGCTTTGCCTTACTTAGAAAAACTGTACTTAATTTCCGGAGTTCCATTTCTTGTAAGAATATAACACAGCATAAAATGATTCAATCTAGGTCCGTAGTTTTCATGAAAGGTGACCCTTCAACCCAGTTTTCTTTGTTTCCAAAAAAACAATAAGAAACTTGGTTTCTTATTAGTTTTCTTTAAGGATTATCTTTTAATGAGCATCATCCTCCCATCAACTGTCCAGCTTTCCTTCCTCTATTTTGAGGTAAAAGCATCATAATATGGTGCTGCCACCACCATGTTTCCAGGTGTTATTGTGTAACTTTTTTTCTAAATCTTGTCCTTTATTAATGTTTACCAGACTAACATAAAAACCTTTGAATTTAACCCTAACTACACTTTATTAAAGAAAGGTGGAACAAACCTTTAAAAAATGTGTATAGCTCAAACTGATGCGAAGTTAATTTAGTAGCTGACCTCCTAACATGCACACATACATGTGAAACACACACACACACACACACACCCAAACACCCAGCAGCCTTTATTGGCTGTGTCGGTAGTTAATGACCAAAGCTTGGTGATGGCCTGCTGCTCTCTTAGTGACCCTTTCTAACACAGGTCCCCCCTGCCAGTAATACTCTTTAATTACACACACCAAAACACACGCATACACACAGACACTGAAATGTATCCCCTGTCCGCCCTTCGCCCATGGCCTTTCACTTCTTCATTACAGTCGTGTTGGGGTGAAAAACCACAGAGGAACCACACAACAGGGTCACAAATCTGCACTTTACAGACATACACACACGTCTAATTCATGATTATAAATGGTTCTAATTAGAGAACATTAGAAAGCTCAGTGCTGAGTAACACAACAATGTGAGGTACATGAATGTTTACATCATGTGCTGTTTAAATGCCTTTTAAAGGCCAGATTCAGGTGGTCAATCATTCCCTGTAAGAATGCCAATTAACAGGCGATGACCTAAAGCACAGCGTGCATCATTTTCAGGCATACTGGATTGCATTTTGTCTTGTAGCTGGGATGTAAATAAATGCACAGCGGTTTAACACATCAGCCCAGCCAGGTGTTTTATGTCAGAGACTCAGAATCCACCAGCAGGACTGCCCTTCATCAGCCTCTCCTTTTACACCGACGTTCAGCTGTAATATAAAGAGAAACCTGTCATAAATAGAGGCTCCGACGCCTCAGCCTCCACAAACGCAGACAAAACGAGGTGCAGGCGAGATGCTCCTTGTTTTCAGCCACAAAACCTCAACTCACACTTTCAACTCCACCACCTACACAAAGAAATAGCACAACAGGTTCACAGCTTCTGTCTGGGCTTTTGGCAGAATGTATTTCAGAGAAGAGCCAAGAAAAAAAAGTAAAAATGTACATGTGTACATAAAACAAAAGATCATAAAGAACATAAAATACTCAGGCTTCTAGAGTAAATTGTGCGGAAACAAACAGCAGAAAACAATCTGAAATAGTTGTGCTTAAAAAATATACTTCATACCATCATTTATTGCACAAAACTGACATTTACATATCTTTATGTATTTACCTACGTTCATATCTTCTAAAAGTTATTCAAAAGTTTCAACCATGTCTACTAAGGATTTATTATTGTTCTTTTTATAACTTAATTGTCTTTGTTTAAATAACTGCTACTTCTTTACGGGTAAATCTCCATAAAAATCGAACACTTCATAGAAACCTAAGGAATAAAGAAGCTATAACCCGACAAATATTACATAAACGTCTCCCAAAAATGTTAGGAAAACATTTTATATTGTAATAAAAAGACAATACAGAACAGTAGAAATAATAAAAGACACGCTCTAGACTAATGAAACTTACCAGATCTTGAATTTTCCCTTTATGTATTTCTGTATATGTTTAAAAGTACTTATAAGCAAGTTTTCATTTTATTAGGCGACTCCAATTTTGTTTTTTACTTACTGTGTAGAACTGATTAGTGTAGTTTTCTCAAACACCCTTAAATTTAGAGGAAACACTGAAAATGTGTAAAATTCAATACTGTATTACAAATTCACAGAGTACATGTTAAGTATGTGAAGTAATTTTAAAGAGATTGTGAAAATGTCTACTGTTTCTGTTGTTTAACAACAGAAGCTATAGAACAACCGTCCTTATTTCTACAAACATGTGGTAGTAACATGCCACTGATATGAATAGCAGTTGACATAATTCACGTTTTCAACAGCAGTTAACTAAACTACAGCTGTTGTTTTTGCATCTTTTTTTAGTACGCAACCTGACACGCAGAAATATCTGTGGCCATTGTTGTCACAAGGAGGCACTGGTACAATGCCGGAGGAAGGAGAGATATGTTGTCTGCATGCAGACATGCTTGGACTGTCAGAAATAATAATTTGAGAATATCGATGATAATACTTAAAAAAAAGTCTACACAGGCTGGCACAACTTAAAGCATGACCACACACAATTATGTTTTCTTGGTTTGTTATACTGTTATTCACAGCACTATGAGATAGGCTACATACAACAGTATACATATTGTTTAGCAAATGTAAAAAATAGGATCATTACCTCCGACTCCATGGCTTAGAACCTCATCTTTCTTTGTGACCACTCTCATACTGCCACTAGAACATGAAACCTGCTCATTTTAATGGATGGGACCTAATTGGTTTGCGGTTTGGTCCCAGCAATCCTACGCAGCAATCTTGGTAGGTCATTTATTCAAAATAAAATTTTGCATCCATGACATTAGCTTAAAAATTGTTGCTGTCCTTGTGCAGAATGGCTTCTATGAGAACCAAATCATTTCAGCTTTGAGCCAAAATCATGATGCTCTGCCTCACATCCTCACTGATTGGAGTAAGTGGGTGTTAGTTTACAGTGCAGGCACAGGCCGGTTAAGGTAGGTGCTTCCTGGAGTGGGCGGATTAACACATTTCTATATAGAATGGTGGTGGCCACTTATTTTCACGGGACAGGGAGGGACTGCTGGTCAGGGAGCAGCATTCATGGGGATTACTCACACATGCAAAATAAAAAAACAGCATTATAACACATATATAAAAGATACATTTTGCTGCTCACTGCTGTTATTGATCAAGGGTTATATCATCTCATAGCCCAACAGGGTTTTGTAAATGTTGCACCAAGTCTCAGTGTGTTTGTCGAGTATAAGTCAGGATTTATGAAAGCTGGATTGTTCAATAACAGTTGTTTGAGAATTGTTTTTTTAGGTTAATCAAGCATACACCACTGCATAGTCTTTTCACATCCCATCACACCAAATTGCATCCACTTGCCTTCAGTTTACCCTAAAATCAGTGACTAATTCCATTGATAGGTGACAGTTTCATGTCATGTTTATCTATCTTTGTTTCTATCTGGATACATTCTGTATAGGCCACAGAGTGGAGATATGGTCTTACAGAACAGACAAATTTCATATTTATTTGTTTGTTGTGTTAAAATGTAATTTCTCCTATAATTTTACAACAACCGCAAAATGGTGAAGATATGACAGAAATATATAAAAAACAAAGGAGTAATTTAGAAAGTTTGCCGACTGAAAAGATACTTAATTCCATTACATTATTACTTGAATATAAAGCTTATTAGATCTGTATTTTCACAGATGCCTTAAAGCTGCTACTGTTAAAATTTATTGCACTCAAAACTTTGCCAAGATTTAACAACAAAATATAACTCTTTTTTTCATGCAGATCTCCTGTGGGACTATTAAAAATGAAATGACACCCTGGCAACCTTGTTAGCAACATCCTCCTTCTTCATTGCCATTTTTTTTTCATTTTCCTAACTTACTTGTTCTGTTCTCGTTGTGCTCAGACAACTGTATATTCCTGCAAAGCTGAGGAGGTGCCAGATGAAAAGAAGCAGGAAGTACTGGTGCTTTTATACCATGAAAATGAAAAATAGGGAGCAGACAGAGAGGTAGAGCTGGGCTGTACACACTTCATAATGCCTCAAGGAACGCCACGGACCTCAAAGCCAGACGTCTTTAACTGGCGACAGTTAAAGGAATTACCATACAATGTTCTGCATAATGTGGTGTTAGGAAAAAATGAGTAGAGTAAAGAGGGAGATGAAGCCGAGCCCCACAGCTAGTGTTATATGGTAACATTTGACATTTGGCCTTAATTCACACCCATCTACCAAGCTAAATCTGTTCATCTCACAATTATGTTTAGCAACCAACAGAAACAAACCAGACATTTAAAACCATCTCCAGCCGATTTGTTGCACTCACCCTGTTCCTATTTTAAAGCATACGTGCCTCTGGGTCTGTATTTCTATGTGTGTGGGTGTGTGTCTGCATGAGTGTGTGTTCATGGCCAAGTAGGAGCGGCATTCCCAAAGGAGCAGTCCTCCTGAGTGCCAGACATTGTGGGGTGGGGGGTGGGGTGGGGGGGGGAGCTGCATGTGAGAGACACACCAACATTCTCTCGGAGACACACATGTGAGCCACACGCCACCAATTTTCATTTTGTATCCCACAGGCACCACCATGTAAGACCACCTTCACCTCGTGAGTCACAGCCGATGAGATCGGCTTCCAATATTTTGATAAATATAGAGATTCCCACAAGGCCTTCGCTCATATTTGTACAGATTCATCTTACAATATTTAAGAAATCTGGACTGAGAACTTGGTAACATGTTTTAAAAGGAAGATTTTGAGAGGAAGCTAACTTTAACACCAGACGGGCACAAAAAAGAAAACCACCTGATCATTTGAAGTATTCCATTTTTTTTTAGTCTTTGGTCAAAGCCAAGTTTAAACCTATCAGCTGTCCTTGTTTAGGTCCCAAGGTCAGAGAGGTTAGAGTATTTAAACCTAGTGGCCTTGAGGACCCAGGAGCTGAACACCACCTTACATTGTCTCACTCCAGACAGGAGGAGGCGGCGGAGGTGAGTGGAGACAGCTAAACCACATTCCCAAGACAATGGATGGTCTGTGGAGGTTGCTGAAACTTTGAGGACCCAGAGGCATGTTAAACACAAGAAGGTAGTGAAAAAAGAAGAGCAGAAGGCAGAAAGAAGGCTTGAGGAATAAAAAGCAACAGGAGGTAAAATGAAAATATATATAAACAGGAAAGTAATGGGGGTTGCATAAATTATAGAGGAGGTGTAAGAAAGAGAAAAAGGGAAAAATTACCTAATACTGATTGATATGAAGCTTTAATAGAACACAACATCAATTAAAAGTCCAGTCTAGACATTTTTAATAAAGTCAATAAAAAACTGTATCAAAGCAACTTTGATTAATCACAAGAAGAAAGTCAAGGTAAGGCATTAAACACAACCAAGAGTTAAGAAACGTTAACACCTTAGCTCATTAAAAACAAAATCTGATCTGATAAATAAAACCAGGCAACATCAATTCTAATCCAAACTTGTAATCTCAATATCTCTTAGATTTTTAAACAATGCTTTCAATGTAAATCAGAGACAAGAAGCAAACTAGTTTATTTGAATTCTGCCATTTATGATAAGAGGAGTGGACAAATATTTAGCCATAAGTATGAAGAGTGTGGATTGTTAATAGCTAAAAAATCAAATGGCAGAGGTGCAACTTGCTAAGTGACCTTTAATTTAATCAATTTAAGTCAAAGCATTACATATTCCCATGTGGAGTATCTCAAGGATGACTTCTCAGGATGCTTTTATTTAACATCTAGTCCCAGAGGCTCAGATAATCAAGTATAACATTACATTTTACAATATCTATCTTGATAAACTTACAGCTATAATCCTGTTCAGTCACAGACACAGTAAGTTAAAAATATTTGTGATTAAGTGGGTAATTTAATACAAAAAATGGTTGTATTTGATTAAAAAGGCAAGGTTAGACGTAACACCTAATCTACACTAATTGTGGCTAAAGTCCGCTGAGAGAAGAAAATAACTAAATGTAATTATGGGAGCAGACCTCACAATTAAATGAAGTCTAACATTCTGCAAACATCTTAAAAAACAACCTTAAAACATTCCCAATATAAAGAGCACACTTTTTTTTTTATTTACGGTATGTTAGTTTATTGTGAAACACAACACACAACTCCACCCCATCTTTACAGACTTGCTTCAAAACAATATAAAAAACAATCAGCAGTTTTAGAGAGACACTAAGCAGAGTACAACGACTTTCTAGATGATAAACATGTTTCTCTAACGTCATTACAAATGTTAATTTTTAACAAAAAAAATATTTGGAGAACACTTTTTGTTTTACTGAGAATTGTAGAGCTGAAAATGAGCTATAGATTCAGAGGAATTGTCCTAAGACCATCGAGAAAATTAAGTAATTAGGGAAGAATGGCCTTAAAAAGTGACCAAGAACTGAATGGTGACTAGTACGAGCTC
>JAUZNJ010048145.1:10430-22320 GCA_034780135.1 Jordanella pulchra
CATCGAGAAAATTAAGTAATTAGGGAAGAATGGCCTTAAAAAGTGACCAAGAACTGAATGGTGACTAGTACGAGCTCCAATGCTAACCACCCAGAAGGTCAACCATTGCTAACTAACACAAAAGGGTTGACCTTGTAGGTTCGGTACCCAGATGTGGTCTGCTTTAATTTTACAGAAACAAACCTTAGAGATAGTCAGACCAGAAGACACACATATTAGGCTCTGTGAGAACATAATGGTGCTTTGTTGGGCCTTAAATAAAAGTATCACAAAACTCATGCTTCTAATAAACACAAGTAATGCTCACAACCTGGCTAACAGCAGCATTGGAGTGTGGTGCTGCTAGCATCACACCTTAGTAACAGGTTTTCTATGACAGGACCTGATAAACAAGTTTGTATTAAAGGGTGATATGACCTCTGCCAAATAAATAAGCGTTCCTCAAAAGAATCTGCTAAAGAGGATTCTTAAAAATTCACAAGCACAGAGCAATGATAAGAGCAGCTTTAAAACTAGCCTGTAAATGTTAGCAGAATATTTACTTCTACATTTTTTTAACAGGCTAATCTTTAAAAAAGTTTGATGAAAAATGATCTAAAACTAATGTGTTACAACAGGATTAAATGAAAGTTAACCCTGAACTTCACCTCGGAGAATAATGCATAAATACCCAAGTCTTGTTATTCTTCCTACTTTACAGACAGTGAGTGCAGTTTGATCTGCACAGCCGACAGAAGGTCAACCTTTCACAACAGGGAAAGACTCCCCTTTCCCAGTCATCCCACTTTCACACTCTCATCGCTCTGTATGTTCCTGGGAGACAAGGCAGGAAATAAATGGTTTCTGTGCTGACCTCTGGACCACCAGCTGACACACTCCCAGAGTTCAGTAGGGTCTGACATAAAATGACATTTGACATTAATGTTCTCCATTTGCATTCTTGCTCCCCCAGAAGCGCGCTGGAGAACGGCTGTGTGGCTCATAGAAGGTAATGACTCCTCGCCGGAGACAGCGGTGTTGGAGAAGAGCACTTTCAGTGATGATTTACACTTCCATTGCAGTGACACCAGCCTTTCATCTCCCCCTCATGACAAAAGCCAGAGACCCCCGGAGAGGTCAAAGAGCGAACACTTGACGGGGGTCGGTTTTAGCAGGCGTCGTTAGGACAGAGGTTGTCAAATATTGACTCTGCAGGAGTCACAGAAGAGTAGGTAAAGATTTCCGGAGAATACCTCACTTTTCTCTAGACAGAAGCTTGCATGTGGGGAGGCGCGCTCTCACCAGCATTGCCATCAATAAATAAACAGGGACTGACAGAAATATCCCCAGCATAGACTCAGCCAGCAGTGGCACGCACAGAGAGGGAGGGAGGGAGTAGAGCATGGAGATAAAGGCTGAAAGAGACAGCAAGTGAGAGGAGAGAAACAAGGGGGAGGGAAACAGAGCAAATAAACAGGAAGGGCTGAGAAACAGGGAGAAGAAAATGTGAAGATTACAATAAGGAGGCAGACGGTGCCTGCGTTCTTCCAGAATTAAAGGCTGAGGTGAAGCATGCTTACGGATTCAGTCCTGTCCCCCTACCCATCCAAGTTTTCCCCTACACCCCTCACATCCACACAGACCAGAGCAGCACAGTGACACACACATTCCAATTCCCCCATCTCCATCTGAGCCTCTACTCCATCACCCAGTATCAACGACTAGTTCTCATTTAGAAACAACCTCCTTTCCCCTGCTCCTGAGCACACCTCGCTCTCCCTCTCCCAGCATGTTTGTATGTGTGGGTAAAATTCTTACACCGACACATATGCAAGCACAGCCTGAGACATTTATACCCCACCCCCCCACCCCCACCTCAAGAGGACCCGCAGCTTGTGTGAGTCGTGGTAACACCATCACGAATACACGTGCGCACACATGAGTGTAGAGCACCCAAGATCACATTCATGGAAACACACGCTTCCCCTTCTTCCATGATTAGTCTACATATGCCAGTGATCACAGAACAGCAGGAAGACCCACTCCACACGGAGCTGCAGATATGGATACACTCACACATGCATACACACCCACACAAATATCCCCCTCTCCCTCTGCTCCACACAAACACACACTAACACACACACACATAGAGGAAAGACAAGAAAAAAAATCACGCACTTTTCATTTGCTGTCTCCCAAGCTGGCAGGTTGCCAAGCTTCACATAAATTTGGTGCAGTGCCTTTCACAGCCATTCTGCAGGTACAGTAATGCAAACCCTGGATTCAATAAATCCAGCGCTTTTAGTAACAAATCACACAGGCGAGGAGGAAAAACATTAGAGGATGCCGTACGTCCTCCAATCAAAGCCAAGATGTAAATGTTTCATACTGTAAACTCAAATTACCGCCTCACAGTTGTATCCCTCCACCCACCAGTTAAACTGCAGTTCATTTCCATGTTGCCATTTCTGTCCATTAATAGGAGATTTTTTTCAACATCCCAGCTCAGGGTATAAAGGTAAATAGTTCACAGCAGAGACTGAGAAGCTCGAAGAGGCAAATTTGGATTAGACCAAGAAGGATGTCTAAGTAAGGATCATTCTGTGTAAAATAGTTTAAACTTACCCGCAGTGATAAGCAACCTGAGAAGTCAAAAATCAAACGGGACAGTGAAGCCCAGGGCTCGTTGAACAGTAAATTATGGACCAGGATAGTGTTGAGGAACCAGTTATATCAGATGGGGTCAAACCTGTTTAAAAGATACCTTCATTTGCTGTTATCTACATTTTTAAAAGCAGTCAAAAACTCTTTGGACAAAGTCACAGTTTCAACAACTGATCAACTGAATCACTATCATATATCGTTGCCCAGACCAAGTATATATATCATAGTATCTCCTATTTCTATTTAAATTTTAAATACATGAAATAACACAAATAATTTATTTGTGCAAAGCTGCAGCTGCATAACGCTCTGTCAGGTATTCCCCAAATGCAGTCGAAACGCTTATTGTGGATACATGACAGACAACAGTTTCCTTTATTCCAATCCTCCCAGTCAGTCACTGGCAGGGCTCATCAAGCAGGTTGTGTTCACCAGCTGAAGTCTCTGTGCATCTCTTTTTAACACTATGCCAGCATGTCTAATTATGTTGCAGTGTGTTCTTAAACAAAGACTGGCATACCCAAAGGTTTTAGAAAATACAATTTAAACAGGGCATTATGACAAGATCCCAGGGAAAAGTGGAGAGTTGTCCGATTCCCCTATCCGCCTCTACTCTTCCTATACCCTAGAGTATGGAGCATAGGTTGAGGCAGAACTGCTCCTCTTCCATCTGTTGCTTTATGCTGAGAGTTAGCTCCAAGTCTAGTCTTTAAAACAAACTTTTCCTGTCATACAAATAAATGGACACTCATAACTCTTATGAAAGTGATACTATTTTGAAGCTACAGGATAAGTTTTAGACAGTTTGTCTGTTAAAGCAAGAGCCAACTTCAGGTTGTGTTCTCCTATTGAGATGTACGGCAAAAAACTGCAATGGGAAAAAAATGGATTTGTGCATAATCTTTTCCATCCAATCTACATGAACTGTATTACTTGTGACACATACTCTTTCTTGGTTTAAATGATTTTGATATTTTCTATATTGAATCAAACCTTTGTTATGTTTTCCCTGACACAGCCGTCATTGTCTTAGTAAAAAGCACTGAATATGTGCTCATTCGCTGTTAGTCTCTGCCACCAGCTGAACAAAGCAGAAGCAGCGAGCTGAGCCTTCGACACGGAAACAAAAGCCCGCTCTTGCTGCGCGGTAGTTGAGATTGTTTAAAAAGTCACACCACATGCTACAATACGCTTTTAGAAACAACCCGTTGGCTCTCTGGCACATCCAAGAAAATCTATCTTCCTCAGAAATATGAGAAATTTTACACTAATTCAGAAACAAGAAAGAAAATCACACAACAGATCAGCGCATCGGCATCTTGCTCCAAGACAATTACCCACATGGGAGGGGTAGAGATCAAACCTTACGTGTTCAAACTGAAAGGAATCTGAATTCAACTATCAGCTAAACAGCAACTAAAAGCATTTATGTTTGATTATAGATTGTCATGACCTACATCAACGGTGCCGCTGCATGCAAAAACAGTGAATAACGAAGCATTTTCCTTGTGTGCAACTATTGGAATGACCACCTTACTGTAAATTTCTACTGTTTGGAGAAATTATGACTAAAGTGTCTAATCCAGCGTGATATTTACTAGCAATAGTCACAGATGACAAAGAGTACCATGCAAAAGAACCCTGCAAAAACTGTAATAGTGCTGAAGGTTTAGTGAAGTGAAGCATTCAGAGTCGCATGCATGTATGCATGCGTTTACACACAACCTGGACTAGCAGCTTTTATTATACAACCCAGAAAAGATCATTTACACACATGCTTCCACGCCCTTTTAACACCCCCACTGGCCCCTTGATTCTCCTCACCCTCCTTCCCACATCGCCTCCCTGCCCTCTCTCCCACCCCCTTCTACCATCACTGCTCCAGCATGGGAACCTGAACACACACACACACACGGATATAGCCCCATGAGGAGAAATGGGGTCGTTTGCCTCCGTTATCTCCTTTCTACCACGCACACACACACACACACACACACACACATAGAGCGTGCCCCCTTCTGTCTTTCTACCCCTTGCTTAACTTACTCCCACTTCTCTCACTCTATTTCTCCTCCCCCTCCCTCAACAGCTTTCAGCCAATGGTATCTCAGAGAAGCTGTTGTCATGGTGACGGGGCTCCTGTCTGCGCTCTGTCCCTCAGGCATCCCAGATCCAGAGAACGCTGTGGTGTTTACGTGAGACCGGAGGATAGGAGAGAACAGGGCTGTGGATAGATGTGTGTCAGAAGCAGCAGACAGAGGATATGAATGAAAGGAAGCCAAATCATTTTCTTTTTCACCTTAACCAGATTTTTTTCCTGCATTGTCTTCGAGTTCAGAGGTTTACTATCCAGCATGTTTAGATGCGTGTGTGTGTGTGTGTGTGTGTGTGTGTGTGTCACATGGCCTTGCAGACACCAAGGCATCTCACACCCCTATTCCTGGCACCTCCACCCAATCTCTGACCTTTCCTGGACTCCAGCAGGCACACCCACACAGACTTGACCCAGTACACAGTCACAGCTCTTTAAATGCTTGCGCAGACAAACACACACATTGGCATAAGATCATATAACCTGCCCAAAACGCCTGCACCTGGTGTGACCTAAAATAAGGTCCTTGGGCGGCCATAGGGTGGAGAAACAGTAACAGTGTCACCAGCAACCACAGTGCCACTCTCACATTTAGCATGTGTTCACACTGTGGAGCCAAGGTCACCAAATGAGTCACCACAGACCAGGTCTGGACCCATTTTGTTCTTAGATTTCTAAAGAATTCTTAATTTGCTTTTACCTCTGATCTCTGCAGCCTTAACGACAGTCACAGTAGCAGTTGTCAGTGAATGGAGTGACTGTTTCAGAGAGAAGGTAACCTGCTGCAAAGCAGACAAACAAAGCACTGAGAATATATGCCACTATAGGTAGGAGAGTGAAGGAAAAGTAAAAGTTGTGTCTTACATGTCTCTGTACCTGACAATTTGAAGCAGGTTGGTCTTGTATGTTCAGAAATAGTGAAAAGGTGAAAAATTCAGCAAACTTTACAGTAGAAACATGTCGCTCATAATCTCTAATTACCTTTGTGACCTGTAACCTGCAGAAGAAAAGCATCTGCACGATAGTAAAGGATGCTTTCGGAAGTCATCAGTCTTAACTCTATTTGGACAGAGCATCTCTATGTGTAGCAATTAGATTTTCCTAACGCCATGAAAAACTGAACAATCAACACACTGTTTAGCCTGAAGCCTGTGGATTTTTTTAGAGCTCCTCCAGAGTTACTATGAGTATCTCTACATTCTCTGATTAATGACCAGTGAGCCAGATTTAGCTGAATGACGACCATATCTTGGTAAGTTTAAATTCATACCATACTCTCTCCATTTTTCGATGGGTTCCTTGGTCCTCTTTATGGTATCTGCTCACTAATATTCTCTAACAGCTGAAATCTTCATGGAACAGGAAATATACTGGATATATTCTAATATTGACCCAACAAATTGCTAATTGCAAGACAACTAATCTTCTCACATATCCAACACTGCCTCATGTTCAGACCAAAACAAGCCCAATGCATATGCACACCACATTTTTGATTACAGCTCATTTAAAAAAACAAAACATGTCCATCCATTGGTAAGTATATTCGGACAAAATGTATTTAGATAAGGATAAATTCGGAGTGGAAGGGTTTTTGAGCTGGGAAAGAAAAGCTGCCTAAATCCCAGAGAGAACAACCAGGTGTCTGGAAAAATGAAACAAGGAGTCAAAAGTGCATGTATGTGAGGTGAAATATGTCACAATGAAGCAGCATAGCAGTTAAGGTTGGCAGAAAATTCGAGCAGTTTATGGAAATTACTCATATTGTTTGGCCAACAGAATTACACCTTGTCAATTGTGTTTGTTTCTTGAGAGAACGCTTGTTTGCATCGTTCCTCTTTGGGTTTCCTATATGTCAAAATTGGATTTCAGATTTATAAACTGACAGCATTTTGCAGTCTTCTGAACAGCTGCATGTTTAAATTGCTTCTGAATTTCCTCAGATCTGCTGGTCAAACACCAACAGAAATGTTTGCCTTAGCCCGATAAATGTATTATTTCGTCTTTAATCTCATCATTAACAGAAGCACAGAAAAGATAACAGTAATTCATGTGATAAGAATGGTACAATATTAACTGCACTCAGGTGTACTGGTGGAGGTTTCATTATTACTAATGTCCTTTAGATCATTTTGAGACCATCACCCGTTTGTAATCCTGACCTTTGTGATTTTAAATTCAGTATATCATCATTTAATGTGCTAAAACAGCTCTCTCAGGTATTGAGTCCCCAAAACTCCCGTTCTTCATCAGTGGCAGTTTAATACTCTACACACTTGACTTTCTTTTCTCTTTCAAAGGACAATCCAGCACATTAATTGCAAGGTAAACAACTGAAGAGGACCCCCCCTCCCATTCCCTCCCTTCAATCGTTTTATTTATTTAATTTTTCTGAGGCGAGCTCGGTTTAAGCCCTCCTTTTAGAATCAGAATCTGGACAAGCACCAGTCGGAAGCTAATCCGGCTCGCCGACTGGACCCCTCCTCTGAAACATCCCAGCAGGGGGTGGACTGATGAAAGGCAGGCTGATATGAGAGACATGAAAGGCATTGTCGAGGCACACAGAGCTGCAGACGCAGCTTGCCTCAGACCCCCGCGCTGCCTTCAGCACTGTACAAGAAGCCATTTAAGACATTAAACCATACAGAGTCGTCAGAGCTGCTTCCATATGCCACGGCTGCCGCGTTTTGTCTGCTGCCACTTGACGCGCAGGTTAAGACACTTAATGTCTGAACTGTGATCACTTTGTGTTCTAACAACTGCTTAACTAGCATCCTGCTTGATCAAAGCAGATCCTCTTGACTGGAACATTACACGTCTCTCTCGGTCAGTGAGGTGTGGCAACAAAATTAGCTCCAGTTGGAGTAAAGAGTAAACTTTTTGTTTCAAGCTGTCCAAACATCATAGATTAATTAAAAATAGCTGCCTGCAGTGCATTAGAGGAGCTGTTAGGAAACATATGGCTTGTTAGGGTAGATCCATTGACTGGATCGGTGAGTGTTTTTAACACCCGTTTATGTTTATAAGACAGAACAAAGCCTCTAAAGCAGGAAACTCAAAATCCAGTCCTTGAGGTTCGGTGCCAAGCAACTCTTTAGATGCATCCGTGTTTCAACAGACCTTAATCACATGGCTGAATTATCTCCTCAGCATGCAGTCAAGTTCTACAAGGTTCTGCTTTATGTAATTGATTCAGGTGAGATGAAGCAGGAACACATCTAAAAGCTCCAGCCTGCTGTGTTGAAACCCTTTCATTTTGTATCCCTTTTAAAACAAATTCTAAACTTATGAAAGAAGATACTGAAACCTGGTTTATCATAATTGAGTCCTGCTTAAAAAAGTTCACATTCTCAACCTTTGAGATGTTTTTATATATTGAATATTACATCTTTGATGTTAGTTTTGTGAAACAAAGAGGCATATTAGCCTAAACAAAATCTCAAATTGTATTTCTCATGGCTTCATGAGTCCAAGCAGAATAATAATGTGCATTTTAGATATTTGACCATATTGCCAAAAGTGTTCACTCACTCATCCATATCATTGAATTCAGATGTTCCAAACACTTCAATGACCACAGGTGTATAGAAGTATCTTGGTACGTCTGTTTCAACAAGAAAATAGTAAAAGGATTGGTTTCTCTCAGGAGCTCGGTTAAATCAAGCATGGTATTGTAAAAGAATATTGTCTGAAGTACAGTTGTAAGATGTACTTTCTACTATATATTCTACACTCATCTGTAACTGGTCATATATCAAAGTGGAAGTTATAAGAACAACAGTCACACAGCCAAGCAGCGGTAGGCACATAAAATTACAAAACAAAGCCGATACAGAGGTGCAAAGCATGACTCGGTCACCAGCTTTCTGCAGAGTCCATGGCTGAAAACCTCCATATTCCAAGGGGACTACACCTTTATTGAAGATTTGACAGTAAGTAACATTTTATATCCTGGATAACAACTTAGGGCGTTCGGTTATGAGCTAAAGATGCACTGAAAGCTTAGAGGATGAACTGCAATCAGGAGATGTTAAGCTAAATAGACCCAGACCATTGATCATCTCATCAAAGACTCAAATATCAATTTAAAAAAAAATGAGTAAATACATCATACTAACCAGATCATGATTGCAACATTAGTCTTTAACACCACAGAGGACAAAAGAAAAGCTAGCTATTTCCAGTAGCAGTGAGGCGTTTACAAACTACTGAGATGTAAGAAGCCATTTAAAAGGTAAGCAAGAGCAAAACAGAGTGTAATTCTCAAAAGATAATAGGAAGGTAAAATAAAATACAACACAGTTGCTCTGTTTAAGCTTTTAACCTCTTTCTTTTATGAAAGATGTTATCTTTAGACATTTTCCCAGCATTTGGAAACTTTTTAAGTAGACATATTCATAGATACTGTAGCTTTCATGTTAGCCACGGAAACCACAACAATAAGACAAACTGAGATGTCAGCTCTGTCCTAATTTTGATCTTTTTAAACAAATATAAATAGTGAAATCCTCTTTAACTGAGATGGATCTCTCACACTATTGGCTCATTTTCTGCTATTGTCAATTATATAGGCTTACAGTTGAAGGCAACACATATTTTCTTTTGTTCTTTATTCTGCTTGTGAACTGATGAGGGGTTTGTGCTGTTGGAGCTTCTTTCTATCAGGCAGCCATCCCAGGTTGGAGTCCAGATCCTTTCAGTCTTATGCTGCATGTCTTTCCTCCTCTCAAAGTCCAACGTTCTGTTACCTATCTTTGCAAATAAAGGCAAATGATATCAGAGAAAAAGCATTTGAGAAATTGGAATTGAGTCAGTCGATATAACTAAAAAAACTCAGATTATGACAACATTTTAGAGTGATTCTTTATTTTTAATGCTATTATTCAATTAGAAAAGCAATCTGGAATCAACAGTGTGCATGATTTTTGATTGTTGCTAACTACTAGTTTTATAAACCTCTAAGAGATGGACATGAAACAAACTGATATTTTAAAAACTATAAATGTTCTATTGTTGTATTAACATATCATGATGAATATTTTTAAAGTTTTATAAAAACAAAACAAAGGTAAACTAAACTGTGGCTCTACAGTCATCTTCCAAACACTTTTTAAATGAAATTTGTTACCCTTTTTCCCTGATACATAGCTAATTCTCACACTTGACTCTGAAATTAAAGGATTAAAGCGAATAAGTAATGGGTTGACTCTGCAGAGTCATTTTTTAGACACAAGTCCAGCTTTCAACAGTGTGCATTATCGCACACGCTGATCTTAGAATAGCTTTCTGACACTTGTTGAACAGTTACCCCAATGATTGTATTTAAAAAAAATGATAAAAAAAAACAGCTGAACATGCTCAAAGCCCCTCAGGATTAACTTGGAAGAAACCGGACTTTCACTTGGTTTTTCTGATAAAACTGATCATGTGGTCCCCATCACCCAGATGACTGAGAATCTACGCAGGTAGGTTTAACATCTCATATGGAAAACAGAAAAAAGTAACTATCATAAAATATAAACTCACTGGAATATTTGCTTTGTGTACATTTACATTTGTTTTGCATTGATAATATATATAAAAAAAATCACAGAAAATCTAAATGTAACATAATTCATTAAATTAAATGAGGTGAAACTGTTTAGTGTCAAAAAAAGGTATATTCTAGTGGTTTCAGATCAATCAATGGAGATGTTTCTACATACAGGTGACCCCAGACGCATACCAGGAAGAATAAAACACACAACTAAAAACCTAAACCAAAGCCAGATACCTATTGCTTATTCTCGTGTTTCATGTTCATATTTTAAGAGATTATAAATAGCTTAAAAAAATACACAAATGACCCACAGCTAATAAAGCCACAGAATCTGGTAAACTGATAAATTTGTCGAGCTTGAAACAGAAATCAAAGCTGTTTGAGTCTGAATGACTTTGACATGATGGAGAAAAATAAGATTTGGATGCTTTTAGAAGAAGAAAAAAGAAACACCAAGGACGTTTTTGTATTTTCTCTTTGAAACACAGAACAGACTAATTGTCTGCTAATATCTGGAGAGCATCTTTTTGCTTGGCACACACACACACACTGACACAAACACACACACACACTGACACACGCGCACAAGCATGCAGAGGACAACTTGACGACAGATGGAAAGAAATTAGAGGCAAAGTAGCATTAATATTCCATCTCTTAATAACAACCAGAGCCCTTCCCCCACCTTTACTGCATCACACTCACACACACTCACTCCCACACACACACACACATGCATGTTTGTGTCCATGCAAACAATCCTGTCCTGGAGAGCATTTCGGTCTAGGAAAAAAAGAGTGAAATTCTTACAATTCAAACCTTTCCCCATACCTTTTCTCATTTTCTACCTTGTCTCCCTTCCACCACACTTTCCAATACCCTTCTTCCTCTCCCCTGTGCCCCCTCCTCTCAGTGCACCCACAGACCCAGCCCAGTTGCCCTCCAGCCCTGCAACCTCGCTCCAAAGTAGAGAGCAATCCCTTGGTGGGTCAGCCAGATTAAACTGCCACTGTAATCCGCTTGGCTTTCACCTCCTTGTCCTGAGCTAAAGAGCGTGAGGGATGGAGGGATGCAGAGGAGGAACGAAGGAGGGCTAGGCGGAGTAATAAAAAGGGTAGAATGATTAAGACAAAGAAAAGACAGGGAGAAATGTAGGAAAAATAAAGAATGGGGAAGAGAGCGACTGGTGAAGTGGCTAAATGACAACAAGGACATGAAGAGGAGAAAAACAAGGGGAAGGAAAAAAAAAAGGAGAGAAACTAGGAAAAATTGGAGAGAGGAATCTGCATTAAAGAAGCATGAAAGAGGTGACGGGAATAATGAATCACATAAAGGAACAGATAATAAGGACGAATGAGAGTCAAATAAACTGTGTTACAAGAGGGAGCAATGAAGGACAGCAGGGCAATGTTGGCAGCAAATAAACACGAAGCCACGCCAAAGTATGCCCTAGTATTGCTGCAATGATGAAATTCAGTCTGTGTGAAATTTCAAGGAAAAATTCTCATTTCCCTCATGGCTCATCAGTTTCAAACCATTTACCTTGTTTTTGTTTTGACCTTAAACTGCTGCTCCCTGACTTCCCCTTTTTTTCTGACCATTTACTCTAAAAG
>JAUZNJ010048156.1:0-14813 GCA_034780135.1 Jordanella pulchra
GGATGATAAAAGATTGTTTTTAGGGTATTTTATGGCTGATTTAATACACGGGTCCAAAATGACCCGCTAACACCACACATGGCAGCAGAAAGCTAACACCAGAGGAAGGCTAAGGACTCTGTTGACCATAACATTTCTGTATTAATCAAACGTTTTATTGACTTTATGTCTTGGATGAGGGCATTTACCGTCATGGCATGTGTTATATGTAAAAGCTAATATTCTGTCATGGAAATTTGCTTTTGGCTTATAGTGATGCTCTAAGACTTTTGTTGAAAAAGCCCCGATAGATCATTTCCGGTGAACTGTTTGTATCTACAGCTGTCAGCTTTTTTATGGTTGCTTTTAAACATTTTAAGTTCAAATTTGACAATTGAAAACAATCAAACACGTTATGTTTCTGATTTATACTGAATACTGTGCCGTTTCTTTGCTTTGAAAACACTTGAATTGCTGCTTACTAAAAGGTTAGAGGCCTTTTGTCTCTTTTATTTTATTTAACATGTATATTTTTATTTTCTTTTTTTGGTGTTTTTTTTTCTTATGGTGTTTTATATAATATGGACCATGTGTCTTTCTGACTGAATTTTTGGTTTTCAAAAAATTCAAATAATTAACTGTTCACACGATTTTCCATCATGAAATTGAAATAACTATTCGATAATAAAAAGATACAAAGCCACTATTTGTAATTGAATAGATAAACTAGGAAAGCTGTGCTTGTCTAAGCTTGGGTCTGTTGGCCATGAATGCAGTCCTGAAAAAGTTTTGGAAAATGAACTATCATGGAAGATCATGATTACAGTTATAGATCAAATGGATACTGAGGATGGGAGATGGTTGATGTTTCCAAGTCCCGAGTGTTTGGTGTAACCGTTTAAACCTGGATACAGAAGGTCATACCACAGCTCTATTGCTCTGACATTAGTATGGTGGTTAAACTGACCGTCCAGATCCTTTACATCAGCGCCTGGTCAGAGTTGATGTTTGAACTGATCCCACACCGATTCCACTGGAAAAGATCAGAAGACCTTGTCTTTCATTGGAGTATCATTAACCGCTGTGGACAGACGTTCTGTTTTGATCAATCAGAGCAAGAAAACAATATTGACCATAATCTTTTTTAATGGGGTGGGGTACTGAGGTTCTTCTATTCCCTCAACAATGACAGGCACATGAACTCCTGCTCTCATGTCTCCCTCAACTTTGATAGGCTTATCTAACTCCGCCTGGGGTGGCCATGCTCACCTTTGATAGTCAAATGTCTGAATCATCTTTGCGTTGGACATCTGCTGAAAGTTGGCACCAAGACGCAGTGTATTATAGTTCAAAAGAGTCCAACTCTAAAGACTGGACGGCCACAGCCGATGCTAAAACTTTTTTAAATTTTAGTGCTTGATGGATAAACAACAATCCATTCTTCGTTTGGTCTGTGTTTAGGGTTCTCCTAGGAACCTGCTGGTTCCCATACAAGCAGATGATGATGTTTCTATGCAACAATTCAGCCACATCGATCCCAAAGCACAAGCATTATGAAACTCCTCCACAGTGTGTAAAGTTTCATCAGCTACCTAAGAGCAGCTCCATCATTCCGCCCATGATGGCTCCAGCTGTACCCTCCGCTGCTCCATCTGAGCAAATCAGATCCTTACAAAGTATTCCAATACTTGTATTCTTGCTTTTTTTCTGTCAGTCTGTAATATATCATAATTGATAGTCCCTGTGACACTACAGACTACCACAGCTGTCAGAAGTGATGAACCACTAAACCAAAGGCATTTTTATCTGTTTGTTTTCATTTTTAATTGTCCTTGGTGCCTCTTCAGAATGCGTGTTCTTCTCAGAACATCTCTGGCTTATTTAATTCCCCATCTTTCACAGACCAAAGCAATCGGCGCTTCCCCCAGCTGTTAGTAAATCAGGTTTCAGTGCTGTTCCATCTCAGAAATGTGATGTTGGGGAAACGTGAGGACCCACAGCAATGAACTCCATCTGAAATTCAATCTTTTTTCTGTTAGGGAAACTATGCTTATCCTTCAGCAAAGCCGAGTGTTTCACACATGAACTTGTGTTCAGCATCAATACTATCAGCATCTGAAAAGGCATAAAAGAGAAACATGAGATGGGACAGGCTCTTTCTACTTACTGCATATTTCAGCTCACTGCTCCCATTAACAGCCTGGACACATAAGGCAGTGCTGGCGTCTCATCGACTTGAGTTCATTTATGGAGGAAAATCTATAAAGAAGCGACACATATCTATCTGCTTTCTCCTTTCTCTGGGGAGACCTGTTTGTGTACTTATTTAAGCTACAGACAGAGAATCAGGACCCTGGACTGTGAGGGCCAAAATGTGCTTATTACATCTCTTCTCTCTGCAATGGCAGAAACCGTTCTAGGGTCATTTTCTGGACATACACATCAAAGGAATTTTATACTTTTTTTAAGAAAATGATCGACTTTGCTTTTTCTGTCCAGATGGATCATTAGACGTCAATCAAAGTGAGGACCTACTGTTTGTAATGAGGTTAACTTCAGGAAGAATGCCACTAGAATCGCAGGAGTTTGATTCTTGTGTTTTTCTCCGACTCTCTGGAGCGAAGGGGAGGGAAATTAGGTGTGTGTTTCAGGTGTGGTTGTCTCAGTGGGCATGTGTCTATCCTCCAAAGACTACAGTTGGGGTCCTAATAATAACTTGAAAGTGCAAAGACGAGAGCATGGCTCCACATAATTAGCCTTTAGCAGGAATCAAGCTAATTGCAAGGAGGTAATTGGTACACCTTACACACACACACAAGCACACACATTCCTGTTGCACAGCTCACTCTGCCTCTTCACTCTTCATGCAGCTTGTCATTGTAATTTTCAGATGAGTTAAAAAGCATTTTAATTAGATGATTTTTCTCAGCGTGCCGTTTTATTTAATCTGTGTTGGAAAGCCAGCGTAAAAATGTGTCAGGAAGTTTCCAGAGGTACAGACTCTGCTGTGAAATCCGAAGGGAAATTTCTGGAGGTTTTGGTGGAGATCATGAGGCGTTTCCTCTTTAACTAGTCAGCAGCATAACACTTTTTAACAAACTAAACCTGATTACAGATTTGTGAAGTGCTTTTTAAGAAAAAAGAAAAAGCACTGAATCATTTTGAATGTCTGACCTCACAGCCCTCATATGCACATAGAAGAACAGAGTGATTCTTTATTTTGTAAATTTTTTAAGTAATCCTAACTATTTATGATATATAAAAAGGGAAATGTTTGTTTGCATCATGACATGAACGAAATAAATGAACAAGTAAAACGATCAGGAATAATAATGTTTTGAGGTCTTTAATCTGAAGCCATTGCTGTCCTCCTCCTCCCATCATCCTCTTCCTCCTTTCAAATCAATTCAGTTTGTGTTTATTAATGTAGCTCTTCTCAACACTTTGTCTCAAGACACATTAAAATTGTTAGTTCAAACCGTACAGTTATCCCTCTAAGGCAACCCAGCAGATGCAGTCATTGACTTCTTCTTAGTTCAGTAAAATAAGTCTTACAACAAGAGCTTGTTTTTGTTTATTTCTGGAATTTGTTTGTGAAGTGATTCTGTGGTAAGACGTGAATACCAACACCAGTAAAAGTTTAGATTCTGCTATGTGTTTAGTCTTAGTATGGTTGGATTGTAAACGCAGAATCAATCAGTTATATTTTATCTGAAACGATCCTTTGAAGAGCTCAGCCTTTCGTTGCAATGGTCTTATCATAAGACAGTTTTTTTTTCCCTTTTCTGTTAGCTTATAAATCAATACAAGTCTTAGAACCATAAATACACTTCTGATTTGTTGTCAGCTTTGTACATTGCTGCCCTTTTCTGGCTATTATGACCATTATCATTAAAACCGTTTGAAAGATTTGTGCTTGTGCACGGAAAAGAACTACTAAAACAGAGATGCCAACATGTATGAATTCATCATAAAAATGTGATTTGTGGTTGCTGATTATGAAATTATAGTTTCTTATCATTTCATTACCACTTTGTGTCTCTGTTCTCTCCCGCTGCTTCAGTCTAAGCACCATAGCGGGGCGTGGTCAGCCGCAGGACCTGCCCTGCTGGTGCTCTCTCCGCCCGGTGTTATGCAGCATCGCTCTGTACGCTCTGCTATCATACGAAGAAAACGGAATGAAATGTGACGGACGGAGCGATCTTTAGATATTAACAGCACTTATACGTGCTGGCTTCGACAAAAGCGGTGATGTCATTCAACATTATAGCTTTTAAAGTCGCCGAGCGAGCAACAACAAAAGCTCCTAAAAACAGAGCAATAATATAACGAGGTGTTGATGCACTAGACCAGGCATTCCCAAACCCGGTCCTCGAGGGCCGGTGTCCTGCAGCTTTTAGAGGTTTCCCTGCTTCAGCACAGCTGATTTCCACTGATTGGTGATTAACAACCTTTTGCTGAACTGCAGTCATCAGAATCAGCTGAGCTGAAGCAGAGAAACCTCTAAAAGCTGCAGGACACCGGCCCTTGAGGACCGGGTTTGGGGATGCCTGCACTAGACGCTGCCTAAGTTCCCTGTTTAGAAAATATGCTGATGAAGATCTCAGAAAGGTATTGAAAAACTTTTTAAAATGTTGCCGTCCATGAACTCAATAATGGAGTTTCTGAATTATGTGTTGTTCCTTTGGTACTTCTATGTTTTAGCTTTTACTACGTGTGATTAATTATTACAAGTGCTAACATGCAAATGCCACTGGTACCATTCTGAACTCTGTCCACATTATTCTGCACTTAGGATGGGATGTTTTTTATCACATATTTAAAATGAAATTGAGTTGAATTCACAGGGATAGAAAAGTCTTTAATGCTTCATATTTATTCATTTTTTTTCTGGTTTTTCCTCCAGTGCTCTCTATTGATCTGAAATTATTTGTAGCAACATCCCCATAGATGTATAGTTGATAGATCCTCTAATGGTCTGGATACGCCTTCTGAACCAAACTTTGACTGTCCATGACGTGTTGCTTAAGGTCTTTCCAAATACGTTCACAATGTAATTTTTGTCTCTTAATATAAATGTATTTTGGTTTATTGAAAGAGGCCAGTTTAAGTTTGATGTAATCACTGAGCTCTTCCACAGCCATTGAATATGTCGCAACATCTGATAAAAATCCTCAGGATATGGGATCTCTTAGCATCTCTTCACAAACCACGAACATCACAGCCTTTTACTAATTCACATACATTTGCTCAAACGCTAAACATTTTTATAGTTCTTAACCTATTTTTAGAACAAAGCATTTTACTTTACATATTTTCTGCCTCTCTACACCAGGGATGTCAAACTCAAGTCATCGAGGGTCCGTGTGCTGCAACTTTTAGATATGACCCTGGTCCAGCACATCTGAATCAAAGAGCTTAATTACCTCCACAGCCCACAGTCTTGCTAATGACCTAATCATTTAATCAAGGTGTGTTAAAGCAGAGACACATCTAACAGTAACAGAACGCGGGCCCCTGAGGACTGGAGTGAGACACATATGATCTAAACAATCCCATCAGTCATTCAAAACGCTCCTCATCTGTCGTGAAATGAAGCAAATGTCCCATTTGATCCTGTTCTGCAGAGTCGGTCTGGAGGAGGAGCTGGACCTGCTGCGGGTTCAGTCTGCTATGGACCGAACTACAGTGAAGGAGCTCCACATGTGGCTCGCAAATGATCATCAAGGTGAAGCCTTTTTGGTTTGGGTTCTTTCTCTAAAGGTCTCTTGTTTTCTTTTTTTCCTTCCAGATTCTGTTTTGAGTTCTTCTACTTCACAGTTAATTCATTCTAAATCATTAAGAGAGCAACTCCAGGCAGAGAGGAGGGATTAATGTGTCAAAGTGTCACCACTCATGGCCAAGCAGCAGGCTTGGAGCTCTACGTTCTCCTGTGGGAAATGTGTATTAATCAGGAGAATTAATAACATTCCCCCCTGTGGAATTAACACAACAAGTCAATTAAGACTTGATCAACTCCTCACACATTGATTAGAAGATCAAACCACGTCTGTCTTTGTCTTCATACATTATTCCGGGTGTTAAAAAGCGAATCACTTTTAATCTGCTCAGTGACATTGTCAGATGCTGACCACTTCATCCTGTGGCCTTAATTAATGAGTTCAATAACAGATCCGTTCCAGATTGCTTTTATTTCCTCCACAGCCAGTGACAATGTCTGACGGTGACATAAAGGAGAGAACTAATTAACTAATTCGCTCTTATTGATGGTCTTGTTAGGAAGTCAGGCAGAAAAAGAAAAAGGCAGTTTTCATCTGTTCTTCCAACAAAAAGTTGCTCAAATAAGGTCGATTTTTATCACAAATTAACATTAAGATCCATTACAGTTATTGGATTGAAGATTTGTTCATAATCGGTGAAATAATTACACTCCAATCTACATGATGTAAGGAAAAGATGCTGGGGACTAATATCTAGTTGAGAATTATTTTATGATGCATCACATTAATGTCTAATGACTTGATTTGGAAGAAACATAAAAACAAACCAGAAAACACAAAGATGCTCAAATTCAGTTAAAAACAAGTAAGAATGGGATTTTTTTAACACAAACTTTCACATTTCAATTTTGTTCTAATTCTAGTAATGGCTTAAAATGAATCACAGGTCTGCTCATCTCTCTGGAGTTTAAAGAAAGAAGCTTGTGGCTTCAACTACTGATGGAACCTAGAGAGACACAAAAAGGAGGACTGATCAGAAACCTTCTTTAAGACGTCAATTTTCTCAGCACCACAAATCTAAACTAACAAAAGAAACTCTCTGTGGTTTGGGTCTTTCTGTCACCTCATACTAAACCGCACTGGATCTGTGGACCTTTGGTTCTGATGTCCTTTTTCCCAGATGGGATCATGAGGGAAAAAACCCTGGCACCACCATCCTGATGAAAAATATTGATTTAATTAGACTTGATGATTAAAAAAAATCCATTGGCCAAAATTTAGGTTTTACTTACTTTTTTTCTTTTTCTTTCTTTTTCCATTGGAGGAGTTGACACATTGAAAGAATATGAAGAAATGAGGATTCCTAGTTTTAAGTCTGTTTTGTTCTGGGTAGTTTCCCACTTTGGATCGAATGATGAAACGTTCATGAATAAAGTCACTCAATGGGACCAAGCGTATTGAAGGTGTGGCAGAAAAACTAAACCTTGAAATCACACAATGTATAATATCACCACTGAATCTTACAGGTTTGGTTTTTAAACTGGAGCTGAATGCTTCTAAGGGAAGGACTCATCAAACCGACCCAGTTAGCCATAAGAAGGAGGCATATGGCTCTAAATTATTATTATTTTTTGACAACATAACTCGCATAAAGAGAGAAACAAGGATGGTAGAAAACTGTCCTTGAAGTTCAAAGTATCTCAAGGCTGCTGGTATTTCATGTCTGATCAAAGTCAGAGTTTTAGTACTTTATTAAATGATATTACTAAACATGGATAAATTAAAAGCTTTTGCTGATTTGTTTAAGTTGCTTAATAAGATCATTTATTACGTGATATATATACCATAAAAACCGCATTCAGATCAGACTGAAGGGTCTACCACTGTAGGCTCATAAAAACCCTTCATTGTGCCACCGGAGCAGGTTAATCCCGTGAGTCCAGAAAGGACAGATTAAATGGCTTTGGTGAAAGACGTTAAAATTACTTGAATTCCTGTCAGTTTAAATCTGATGAGTTTATACAACTTTAGAGCCCAAGTAGGATTTAAATAGTCTACCCTTAACTTGCTGTCTAACAGTTCAAAAAAATGCAATTAGTTTGTTTTAACTAAAGATTGCGAGACTGAGGAAAATGAACATTATTCAAAAAAAGAAAGAAAAAGGTAAGAGGCCACAGGTTTTTTTTGTGGAGAGGAGCCTGTGTGACCCAATCAGATGGATGTGGGGTTGGAGCGCTCACTCTGAGATCACACTAACGAAAGGGGGCAGATGAAAGGAACGGGGCCTTTGAGCTGCTTCCTGTGAGGAGTCACGGGAGGGACGTTAATATATGCGGCAGTGCCAGAACCTCCTTCAACTGCAGGTGACTAGGGAGCCACCACGTCTTCTTATCAAGGTAGTGCTGAAGGTGCCAACTCCCATGCCACTAACATAGGAGCTGGATAATTGTCTCCCAGCCTGGTTATGTACCCAACGAACACAGCAGCCCTCCTGTCCTATTTGGTGCTCTGTGTGATTTAATGTGACACGTAAGGAAGACAAAAGGCCCGGCTAATTCAATGTAACAAACTTCCCTGGGCAAGGCGTCAACGCAAAGCGAGGCAGCGGCAGCTTTTCCACGCCGCAGCCTTCTTTCTCTCTGCTTCCTCCTTCTATAGCTGCCCTTTTTCCCCTCTATCCATAAAAAAACAAAAACTTCAACTGACCTGAAAAGTCAAGGTCCTGAATATTTAATGCTTCCGGCTCATTGTACAAATTATTTCGGTCGTCTTGTCACAACTCCTTAAACACAAAGAAAGCAAGTTAGAAAGTTTTATATTGTTTTGCGTTGGCCTTTGCATATAGGTGAGCAGAAGTACTTCCATCTTGGCAGGTAGATGCTGCATTTCAAGTAAGCGACGCAGAGGCTTGAACGTTGTGTTTTTGTGCATCAAACCCTTGAGCGCAGACGCTTTTGCATGCGTTCTGTTTTTACCACCTGAATTCAGATGTTTGCTATCGTTGTCATTGATGTTTCCTCAATAAGGCAGCCTGCATTGTCTGTGGAGGATAGAGGTGTTCTGAGGAAACACAGAGGAGTACAAAGGAACGCAGCCTGGGGCAAGCGGCTCACCTGGGATTCAAGCACTTCTCCTGGTTTGTTTAAGATCCCCTGAGAAACCTTGCACATAGTCAGATCTGCTGCGTGCCTTTGAAGACTGCTTTTCTGTATCCTTATGGGCAACCAAATGAAACACCTCGGTGTTGATCTGAAGTTAAAGGGGCTGTAGTCGATAAGACTTTTAAAACAGGAGGTGGGTTGAAGCTGGGAACACTTTTAAGGACATCTGAAAACAGCATTAACGCTGTGATTGACTAAAGAAGAAAAAAACCTCAGGGCTCAGGAGGGAAATTAGACCTTACTAATGTTAATTGATTTAATGTGTCCCTTTTATTACATTTCTATTGATTCCTTTGCCAGGATTTGACACAACGTGTCACAATAACGAGCTTTGTTCCTTTTTGCAGAACTGCTTCACAAAATGGCAGAGGAGCAGCAGGTCAAAAGCAGCACTCCGAACAAACCTTCTCTTTCTTGGAGTCGACTGAAACAGTCTTTTAAAAAGGTACGGCACTGTGCCATCTCTAAGTGCTCTGTGTCATTACCAATAAAAGAAACCCGACAGAGCCATCTCCCGCAAGATGTCTCCTGGAAAATTTGGCTCTGCTCTTTCAAGGAAGATTTAAAGGTCTTTTATCACTTTGTAGTTATTTCAAAGTCGGGTGTCAGCTTGTAAGTGCTTAGTTTTTTTCTTTTCTCCAGATTAACAAAGAAGGACTCTATAAATACTTAGGGAAAAAAAAGACACATTCCCCAGAAAATAGTATTTTGTTATAAATTTCCTAGTAGAGGTGTTAGTAGGTTGCATTTGTTTTAAAGAGTTCATACGATGCTTCAGTTCTGTTTTCATGACAGTGAATCACCACAGCTGGTGATAGCTGTCTAATTTTGTTTGAGAGGTATCAGGCTTTACCAGCAGGAAGAGTGTGAGAACCAAATAAAAGGGGAAAAAAAAAGATGCCTGGAGGCACAACCCGGCAGGCAGCCCCTGTTCTCTTTAACAGTTCCCATTGAAGATCTAAGAAAAAGACTAAGAGTGGCTGCTTGCTGTCTATTTAAGGCAGATCAGGGTAAGGTTGTGGCAGTCAAATGTTCTTTTTATATACAGTATTAGTTCTGCAACGAAAACAATAAATTGTTCACATTATCCGTCTACTCAGAGAGCTTCAGGGCTTTATATTATTGATAAAAAGGATACTATTGGTAGCATATTAGGAGGAACTTTATTTAATAAGTTTATTTGATGAGGACAAAAGAAACACTGTTACAGTTGAAGTGCAACCGATGCCATGTTCATTGGTCATCACAGACTGAGTTCGTCAGACCAAATAATTACAAGCAGTAACATAGAAATTTAAAAAACATAGACTATCTATAGAAGTTGCGCAGATGTTCACAGGTTTGAGTAGATTTGAGCCATTGTTTTATTTTGTTGTTAATTAGTTTTAGGTCTGCGAAATTTGGAAACATTTCAAGATTTAAAACCTTAAGCAGTTTTTTAAAGCAGCTCTGTGTAAGTTTTGACCAATGCATTGGCTCTATTTGAGATGCATTAAAGGATTTTTCAGGTCTTTATACAGAAGTTGATGCATCAAAACAAACTGAAAGTGGTTGATTCTCTGATGTTGGGAACTTAGAAGTTACAGGTCTAGCGCCTCTAGTGGGTAAAAGCTCCACAGTACTACTTTAAAGGATAAAAATAAAAGAATAATCCTCTCCTGGATTTACTGTTTGCAAACTCACTTCTTCTGCGTTTGACTACTTGAAAAAATCACATATTAATGCAACTTCATTAGAAAAATACATATTGTTTTTATTATCAGACTCTAGATTATAATTGCGATGGGCAGTTTAAGGTTTTAAATATTTTAAACTTTAATGCCCTAAATATTGTAAAAGAAAAACAAACAAAAAACTAAAATGCTGAAAAAATTGATAAGTAATTTAGTAAGTTTGGTGCTTTCAGGTGAAACAGTTGGAGCAGAAGATGATCTTATTGGAGGAGCAGACAAACATGCTCAGAGGAGAGAAAGAGCAGTTACTTCAGGCCAATGAAGAGCTGGCCTACAACTGCAGAAGACTCCAAGCTTTGATCGATCATCTAAGAAAGCAGGAGGCCGACAGAGAGGCAGAGGCCCTGACCCAGGACGAGCAACGCCGTGCTGAGATCAGGGCTCTAGAAGCCCGGCACGCCACATCTCAGAGAGAGATCACCAAGCTTAATCATCAGCTGCTGAAGCTGAGGCAGGAGCTGGGTATGGCGAGGGCAGCCAGGGACTTCTACAGGAGCCGAGCAGCCGGACCCACTCGGGCTGCTGGGACCGCGAACAACATTAGCGGCAAGGTCAAACTCAAGACAGCCTGGCACAGAGGTCTCCCACGCCAGCGCAGCCACCCAACAGTCAGCTCCAATCAAGCCATCAGCTGGCGAGGCCGCAGCCCCAGCCCCACTAAGGACGAGTGGGAGGACATGAGCGCAGATAGGTAATGATGCACGAGCACACGCTCCCACACTTATTCTCTCATCCAAGCCCCTCATTATTTTTAGGCTGTTAGAGCCAAGAGGACGAGGCTGGCTGAATTGTGGGGATACAGCATCAAGGGGACAACGTGCATATGCAAAGCATAAGCAAATGGCTGATTGAATTTCATTGTCTGTCTAGTTGGTATTCAGAAGCCAAAACAAGGATGTGAGCAAGAATGATAGAGAGAAGGAGAGAGGAGGGAGAGTCTACTGTCAGATCCTCTGAAATATCCTGGGACGACTTGCTTGGAGCTTATTGACTGAAATTTGCATGTGAAATTAGCCACCTCTCTGCACAAAGTTGAACCGATGCCAGAGAAGCCGAGGGATAAGGGGGCCGCCAAAGCCTTGATACCTTCCAGTGATGCCATTTTCATGCGCTAGTCACGCTAGCCCGAAATTGACAGTTTGGCAGTTTGATTTAATTTACTGGTTCTTTGCATATTTACAAACCCCCCCTGACAGCACTAAGGATCCCCCTACAAGGACCCCCCACCCCCCTCCTGTTCACACACACTCATACCTCACCTTGTGTCTAGTTATGTTGGTTATCTCGTGGCTTGTCAGTTCCCAGATGTGTGTGTGTTGGGGTTTCCTCCAGCCGCTCCTAAACCACCTCCTAACACGTCTAAACATCTTTACACGGCGCCCCTCCCCGCTCCGCTCTCCTTAATTCTGTTAGATCAATTTTGAATGACCCAACTCGGATCAGTACCAGATGTCTACAAGATGGTTTACAGCCTCTAAATTAACAACCATCGACACTAATTATTTCATGTATGTTTTATGTAGAAAAAAACGAGAGCCATCCACCGAACGTCAGATTTTTTTTCCTCCATCCTGTTCCTCCCCTTCCTCTCTCAGCCCTGCTTACTCACCACCTCCTCACCAACTAATTCATCACGCTGTAATCCTCCCCAGCTCTATCCACATGAGGCCATTTAACAGGGACCTGGTGCGCCGATGCCCAGCTTTCCTAATACTTCTCTATGTGGCTAATAAGCAGCAGTCTAATAAACGCTTTACCTGAGAGGAGGATCTAAGCGGATTTGTGAACAAGGGGTTTAAAACCGAGGTGTTGTCTTACTTAAGGCACCTGTCAGCTGATTTGATCATGTAAAACTTTCTGTGTTTCTAATGTTCCAGGAATCCCTTTTATTTTATTTTTTAAGTAGCTGCCATATTCCTTCAGGAGCACAGCTTAGATGTATTTAGATGCGTTTCATTAGGTTCGATGTGGCCGACCAACACAAAGTGTAATTATATTATTATGTAAAGGGATTTATTTATTTTTGACCAATGAAAAAACTGTTGTTGTACTTTTGTGTTCAGCCCTGCTAATAACTGAATCATGTTGAACCAGTTTCTGATACAGATTTAAAGCTCTAGGTTTGTCTCCACCAGCTGATCACAAAAGTTTTCGGCTGTATTCAGTCCTTATCTGTGTACATATGATTTGATCTTTTTGGTGTAATTTATCAGTAGAACAAAAAGATCAGGTCTTTTCTTATCAGATCAGATCACTTTCCTCCAAATATCCATGGTGTTCCTCACATGGTTTTGCTGAAAACCTTTAATGCCTTGTTTCTACCTGTTGTTTTCCTTTTTAAAGTTCAGATATTTCACAGCTAACAGCTGTGGATATCTGCAGCTCCTTCAGATGTACTGTAGGCCTCCTGCCTGCTGCTCTAATTGAGGATCTATTGGCTCAGCCTGATTTCCTAAAAGATCTGAAATCCGTTCTCTACCTCTGGAGTCTTCAGGATCTCATCTCAGCCACAAACTGAGAACAGGTTCAACATGCCAGCGGCTGATTTTTAGGCCACTGTAATGAGATGCAGCTTGTTTCAGTATGAGGCCAGTTTTCAGCTCCAGAAACTCTACTGCCTCTTTACCACCAGCAGAACCATAGTTTTTGAACCAGTTCGGAGCCCGTACCGCAGAGGATGGCTGCTTGGTTACAAGCTGACATGAAGCAGATGAGTTCAAGTATTTTGTTGTCTTATTCACAGGTGATAGTAGGAATGCGAGCGCTGGTCAAGAAGGATGTGATGCTTGCAACACTTTTTTCATTTCTCCCAATTACACCATAAACACCATTGATTTCTATATTCAAACTCCAAATGTCTGCTAGTTGGCCATACTGTTTAAATATGATGCCATGGGACATATGTTTTTTATAATAATTATAGAAAAAAGAAAAAATGCAACCTTGCAACATGTTATAAATCGATTTGCTTTCGTAATTTCCACCTTTGTTTTTGGTCTCAATGGGCGTATTATTTAGAGAAGTTGTATAGTTTCTAAAACTTAAATAAACTGCTACCTTGGACTCTGAAATGTGCAGAAATGCAGACGTCCCAAAATGAAACTACATTTTAAACGTTTTTTTTAAACTGTACTTGGTCACAGCAAACACAACTTCAGATATTTATCTCACCCCAAAAGTCAGTTTTAGGATGGATATTTAAGAGCAAAGACATCTTAAATATGTATTAAACCTTTCTTTAAAAGTATGATTATAACCCAACAGCCCCTCCCTCCCCCATCGGTCATAATCACTGCTGTGTCATGTGTAAAAATCACCTGCAGCTGTGCATCCAGCACTGCAGCAACACTTGCCTGGATAAAGCTTGTCGCCTCTGACACAAAGGACACAAAGATTTTAGTGCATGCTAATCATGTAGCTTCAAAGTCCACAGAACAATGATTCAATCTAACTGAGGTGTAATTAATTCATGGCCGGATGGATACAATTATAAACTGGTAAACCTTAATTACTAATAAGGTGACTAAAAGGGGCAAAATACACCTGCATAAAACACCTTTCAGATTTACCTTTAGTTTTGTATGAACAGAAACTCAGCTTTCCCATCTTTAGACTGGTAGGTGAACACAGAGTCAGTGGTGGAGTCGGCTCAGGTCTGTTGCTTGAAATAAATGAACACAGCTTTGGTTTCCCTGACAGTGATTAGTAATCCTCAACAAGTCCCTGAGCCCCCAGCAGACTGGATTTAATCCTGCCGTGCCCCCCAGCCATGTCATCTTCCAGTTAGAGGCCTCCTTCTCAGCAGTCTTTACCTCTGCTGCCTCTCCCAGGCCCCACCTTAATAAACCAGCCAGCGTAAATGTCACTGGCTTCCACCTTCACGTCAAAGGTCACTGTCAATAGACCCGTGTGTGTGTGGGATGAAGCCCTTACCGTGCGTCTATCAGATGCAAGTTCGCTCGGCTCCGCTCAGCCATGCCGCTCACACATGTCTGTCACACTCGGAGGGCTAATGAAGGCCACAGCCACTCTCATACATGTTGATGCATTCACCAACAGCATCAGACATGGCTGCTTTTCACTTAATTTACGCCCACATTTACACTTCCAGCTCAGAAATTGGACGGGACATCGATTTTCTGTTGGACGGAGCGAGTGTGTGTGTGTGTGTGTGTGGGTGTGTGTGTGTGTACCTACAGAGAAAGAGAGAAATACAGAGA
>JAUZNJ010048156.1:14825-59897 GCA_034780135.1 Jordanella pulchra
TGCACATATTTTTGCTTTATGTCAACTAAATCAACCATAAAAGGTAAATTGGAATATATTTCTATTTTTTTTTATTCAAGGTTGGTACTTTCAGAACCAGAGTGTTTCTGTAATGTAATAAACTTTACCTTTCTCCACAGTGACAGCGGGGAGGAGTACTCTGACAGTCTGAACAGGGGGTCCTCTGGGACAGAACTTCACAGACGCAAAACTAATAGAAAGGTTGGTCCTTATTCATTAGGGGTTTTGTTCTCTTTCGCCTTTTTTACATTTTTTTTAAAGTTTCCAATCAGATTGGATCACTGGATTTCTTTCCTTTGCTGCTTCAATCTGCAAGAGGACACTTCTAATTAGATTTATTTAAAGGGCAAATCAAAAAATGGTTACAAATGGCCACAAGGTTTTGTTGTTTATTGAGATTTTTTTTCTACTTCCCTTTAACAAGTAAAATGTTCCTTGAATTTGAATTTTACACCAAAATAAACACATTTTGATTCAGTTTATTTAGTCGCTAAGTGATTTATTTGGGCTCTTCTTGACGCTGCTTGAGTAAAAGAGATAAGAAAATAAAGGAGGCATAAAAAACAGGAATAAATCAACACGTTGGGATTAAGCATCTCTGTCCTTCATTGCCTGTCGGATTTAACTGCACCTGACCTCATCACTCTCTCCCTACATTTAAATCATGGCTGTAGTCATAACGCCGTTTGCTAAGCTGAAGTTAATAAATGGACTCTTAGGTGACGACATGTCTCAGGTATGTCTCAAAAAATTGGAATATTGAAAAAGTTCAGTTATTTTTCTTTCTCGTTTTAAAAAGTGAAAGTCAAATATCGAGTAATGTTGAGTATTATGCCTTAAAGAAAGTGGAAACCTTCTGTTGAGGTATGACTGAAGCCCAGGAAGCATTATGGACTTTATAATGTTCTGTGTTGAATGCGGACTCTAGAAAACTTGGTGGACCAGAACCAGAAGATACCCAGTGGAAACTTTACTGTCCCTCCTGACTCTGGAACCACTTTCCTCTGGAAAGAGGACTTTGAACCCCTGAGCAACAGTTTAGTTTGTTTCTCTTCAGTCCAGATAAAATAATTCAGATGTTTTCACAGGTTGAGCCTGCCTTGACAGGAGGAGTTTAACATTTGTAGTCTGTGAGTAGAAACGGTTCTGAGTTCCGACTCGGTTCCCTTAAGAAGCTCCAGAATCTCCTTGTTTTGCCTTTGTTTGATAATCCTTTCCATTTATCACCTCATTGTTGTAGTAATTGACACAAATCGAGCCACAAGGCGAAAGATGAACAAAGCCGGACATTTCTATTTAAATAAGCTTTTAAATGAATTATAAATAACATTTACATTTTCTGAAACACGGAATTTGGGGGTTTTATTTTCTGTTGGCCACAGTCATCACAGTTACAAATAAATGAAGGCTTGCAATGCTTTACTCCATGACAGAGAAAACAAACGTACCCTGTTTCATCATGTTCTGACTTTTTGGGCTGTTGTTTTATATCCTTTCACTGTTTGCATGATGATATCAGGATTGCTTAAGAGCCATTTATGTAAATTTTGAATTTCACTAAAACATCTGCCTTCTACCACCTTCAGTTTCAACCAACGATGCATATTTGATGTATTTCAGGATCACAGAGCTCCTGGAAAAAAAGTCACTAGTTTTTGAATTTTTTGTGCATGATGAGGTTTTGATTGATCTCTTTAAAACATGACCTTTAATGCACACATCTGGAGCCCATCCTTAAAAGAAGCAGCTGGTATTAGTATCCATCTGATCTGATCTGATCTGATCTGGATGTCTGTGTCATTCCTCCTCTCAGTGATGAAGTTCCAATGAAAGATTAACCAGAGGAACAAAATCAGCCAGGGAGACTTTAGAGCACCTCTAATCCTGGAATCCCTGGGAAATCAGATCCATAAATAAAATGGCATCTGTGACTAAAGAGCGTCTTTCTATCTAAAAATGTTCCCTCCTATTTCTTTTGGAAGTTTGGTAATACAGATATGTGTTTATATACGTAGATAAGAAAATATAAGCCCTTATTTTATCGCTCTGAAACCTCAGTTTAAATAGTAAACGGACTGAACTAAAACCATTTTCAAGCTACATGATCCACATTTCCAAACCCATGACTTTCATACTTTAATTGGCAAATCATTTTACAACAACTTGTAGTTCATTATCTCTCCCAGGCCCATTTATTTATGTGGCAATGATTCTGGATTTAGACCCACAACCTTTCAGTGGGTGGATGGACAGTCCAGTCTTAATATTATTTAAATTCATGCAGCTGAGATCACTAAGCCTAAGGGGAGAGGTGCAAAGACCAACTGGCAAATAGTTGTTGACTTGCAGAAGTCCAGATGACTGCTTTGCAAAACTCCATATGTGGCATCCGTGGAGAGGAAAACTCTCCCAAGTCCGTCCTTCTAAGATGCTCTCTAGGTGTAGAGCTATTTATGAAGTCACATTGTAGCCACAGCGGCCTGGGGCAGACTGACCTTAGCGAGGCAGTAATAGGATCGTCCTGGCCCTCTGAATGCCAACAGCAGGTAAGGTGTCTTAACCTGACAAAAGCCAGATTAATGCTGTGTAGAATTCAAACTGAACGACAAGGATCGATCTGCAAAGCCTTCTGTAAAAACTGTTCAAATAAGGGAGGGACATTCAGTACAATTCTTGGAGCTGATTGGGTACCTGCCTCACAGTCCTTAGCCAATCACAGCAGCAGTAGCAGAGTTAACTGATAAATCAAAGTCTTACCAAATCCTGTTGGGAGGAACGCACAACCATCTTTCCACCCACATAGGAGAAAAATCGCATCCTTCTGCTCGTTTTCCAAAAATAAATCGGGTATTCAAGCTAAAACTTGCTCATTCATGTTTGTTTTGCTTCAGCTTTCTGCCTGTGGTTGCACAGATACATTTCCCTGCATTTCATTGGTTGAAAACATTTCTGTATTGAGGATAACACATCTGCTGGATACCTGCAAGATGTATTTTCTGGAGTTTGTCATTTCAAAAATCTCGCTACCTATTAATTATGTGTTTGCAAGGCAAATGGTGTCCTACCTACAGACACGATTGAGACGGACAGAACGAGTGACGAACCTCCACATCAAGTTTCTAAAAGGAGCGAAACTGTCATGCGTTTGTTCAACAAGATGCGATCCCACCTAAACCTTTCATCCGACTGCAGTCTCTGTGACAATAAGCCAAACCTGCAGCAGCAGCTGGTCAGCGATCAGCCCCTCATTCAGTGCAGAGAACAGATCAGTCTGAAGGGGGTTTTTTTTTTATAAACACATGAAGAGTAAATTGAAAAGTAGGGAAGAAGAAAGGTGCATTGTCTGCAGTTCATTACCTACCGGCTGTCAAGACTCCTTTTCAGTTTTCTCTTTGCTGATCCCTTCGACATGCCCATCAACTCCTCCAAGCTGATTGCTTCGACAGCCCAGGTCCCCACACAACACGCCGTGTCACAAACCAAAGACTTCATTTCCCCTCTCCTTCCCTGCACTTGTGATCAAACCTGGCTCTGATTAAATCTTACCTGATGTTTGGAGGAGGGGGGGCGGGGGCTCTTTGATGTCATTACAAACTGCTTTGCATTTGGGGGTGTCACACACACACTTGCATATACATTTTTGCTTTCAAATGACAAAGCACTCATAGGCTTCATACTGTGGGATGAATCAGAGCTCTCAGACAGTGATTGAACAAAGGCGGCTTCATCAAGCAGCTGTCAGAAGTCATTTCCACGCCCACAGTCGACTCCAGTAGGAGTTTGTTGAACATGTTCAGGTGAATTATTTAAGCATAGCATGATTTGTCTTGTTGTGTTAAGTTGAGCACAGCCTGTGATCCCAGTGTCACCGGGATCCCCATTTCTGCGAGAGCAGCTTGTCAACTGTTGTGTCGTATTAAGCGGCATTTTATCGCCACACTCACTGACTTTCATGTTCTTTTAGTCCTGCAGACGTTCACTGATCTTCGGCACAGAAGCACCAGCAGCTGAATCCAACAGAAGACAAGGTAGTGCAGGTTTTCCCACCAATAACAAACTAAAAGTTCCAGTTTTCCACATAAGAACCACATAACTTCATCATACTTTGTGATGAAAAAATGTAGATGTGATAAACCATTGCATGTTTTGTATTAAGGAATGAAAAGTTTAACATTATGGAAATCGTAGCAGTTAGGCCTGCATTTGTTTTCACCCCCTTTTGACTCTGATACCTCTGAATAAAATCCGGTCCAAACTGTAGGTTTCAGACTGTGTGTAATTTCATCACAGCATATAACCAGCTGTTCTGTCAATGCCTCACACGTTTGTTGGAGAATATTATTGATATCCTCAGCTCAGGCGGGAAGATCCGACAACTTTTAGTCTAGCACGCAGCGTGTTGTCTTTATTGAGGATTACAAGGACAAAAGCCACAAGAAGTTGTTTAGATTTCCCAAGAGGCCATGGTGAAACATGGTAGTTGATAAAAACAGACTGTTGGACCGCAGGGAGAGGAGGGTGCACTATAAAAATGATCTGAAAATAAGTAGAAAGTTCTTAAAATATTGGGGATTTTTACTGCACAATTTGCAAGCAGGATTTTAGCTCCTTACGTTCAAAACTCTCAAAAATTCCTTTTTTCTTTCTCAAATCTTGCTGCTCGTAAACAAAACTTCTCTCTTGCTTACAGATCAGACTTGCACTTGCAAACCTCTCCGCTCACTCGAAACAAATTTTGCTCGCTTCCAAAACGAGTGTTACCGTTGCCAAGCAGCCTTCCAGCCAATAGAATGACAGTGTTGCCGGGTGCGTTTGACACGTTCTAGTGCGACTACAGCACATTGCGGCTGCTCGCAAGGTATATGGAAAAAATACTTCAGCAACACCCAACCCAACAACATGGATCCGCAGCACCAACAAAACCCTCACATAAGTCTTTCTATTACAGCTAATTGCTGCAGTTTATTGTGTGGGCAGCTTCATTGTGCTGTAGCCGCACAAGATCACCCACTAGAGCGTGTCAAGCGCACCTGGCAACACTGTCATTCAATTGGCTGGAAGGCTGCTTGGCAGCGGTAAGCGAGAGAGAAGTTTTGTAAATGAGCATCAAGATTTGAGAGAGAAAAGAGGAATTTTTAAAAAGTTTTGAACGCAAGGAGATAGAATCACGCACCACATCATGTATGTGCACTCTTGATTTATGCTAGTAAAAATCCCCCATATTAAACTCATTGCGCTTAATTTGATCAGATAAAGATAAGATGATCAGCCAATGGAATAAGTCATTTTACCTTTAAAATGAGATCATTTGATATCATGCACTTGAAATAAGATAATGGGTTTATTCTTGTTTTAAATGTAATTAATCTTATTTTGCTGTCAAATTGTGTTTCTTTTTCAATAACAGAGAAAGTGCACATTAGTCAAAGAAAAAAATATCAGATTTAAAATGTTTAAAGGTTTATATGGAGCTAAACCTTTTAGAAGCTATAGATGAATTGAGACTAAGTTGGAGATTCACTTTCCAGCTGGACAAAGACCCAAACATACGAAAGAGTTCAATAGAAAATGCTTAATAAAGTCAGAAGGGCGCATTAGTCATTTACCCTCACATTGAGGGTGAGGAGTTGCTTTGTAGTCACAGATAACCTCAGGCAGGCTGACAAAAGCAAGGCTGCCAGGGTTACCAGCAAACCCTCTGACCATCAGCAGCTGGTATGGTGGGTGAAGCTCAGGGACACTGGGTAGCCAGAGTGGAAAGGGTCGACACTGTCTGGTATAAAACAGACCAAGCCAGGCACAGCACAGGAGGCGCGCGTAATACAACCAATAATACAAGAGTAACCATAACAGTCAAGACATTAAATGATGCCCTTTAATATTTCTCAAAAGAGCCATTTATATAGTGAACATTTAAACAACTGGCTCCTGTTGGAGCATTTCTTTTTTGTCACATCCATAGTTATCTGATCTGTTCTAAACTGTTTCCACTGACTCTCTTAGTCCCCACTTTGAACTCGGGCTCTACCAGAGGAAGTAACACGAAGAACCTCTACCTCCTGATCCACTCTTGCATTGGTTAGAATGGCCTAGTCAAAGTCCAGACCTTAATCCGGTTAAAAATCTGAGACGGTATTGAAAGCTGATGTTGTTGTCGTCCATCCAGTCTGACTTAAGTTTTTCTCTGGTAAAAGATGAAATACTAGTAGCTGTAGTAGCACTGATATTTTTTTTGTTTTTATGAAGTATCGACTCAAAGGGGCTGAAACAAACTACACTTTGCTTTTAGATTTTAATTTTAAAAAAAAGGAAACTATTGTTTCCTCCCAGCGGTTAAATACGTCTTTGTTTTCACACGTGCATATACATTTCTACATGCGTAAATCCCTGCTGGGACAGCTAAAAACAGATTTAGAGTTTTCCTGCGCACGTCACCTCTGAGGCAGCTGCATGTTCTTCCTCCTATTATAGATAATAAACAGCATGAGCCCTGGGAGCAGGGGACAAGAGGGGAGAAACAGAGGTGGAAGAAGAAGAGGATGTTGCGGAGGAAGCAACGCTGCTCCTCCTCTTCTCTGCAGCAGCGCGTCGAGTCTCTCCAGCGTCACATAGACATCCTGAAAAGTGCCAGGAAAGATGCTCTCCTTGTAGCCCAAGAGCTGAGAAGGACCAATGAAGCGATCAAGGCGCAGCTCAGCACTCTGACTGATCAAATGAACAGCAGCAAGCAGCTCACACAGGTAACAGAGTGAACTGGATAGATCAGTCTCCAGTGTTTGGAAATAATGTTTTCTGTGATTATGACTGAACTCCACGAATCTTGCCTTGTTTGTCGCCTAATAACAACATTAAAATTATTGTTTAAGAGCAGCTCAGACTGCTGTAAAGCGGTGCTCTGGGTCACATGACTCATTCAGAGACGGATCCGACCCTCTTAATTTACATAGGCGAGTTTTTGAGAAGGAAGAAGTGCTGTACGTCGACCTTAAAAATCATTCAACATTATTATTTTATTATTATTATTATTACAAATTAAGCAAATACCTGGTTCAGAAATTATGCATTGTTGCTTTAATTTAATTATAGGTTAACTTCAGTAATTGTTTAAGTTAGGGTTTAAAGAAGAAGAAACCTTTTGCTGTCTTTAAATGTTCACTGTGTGAATGAACTTCTACTTTCATTGGAACCATCCACTTGTTATCATGAACACACTGATCACATGAAAGTGATGATCTGGGTTGTTATAGTGACAAAAATTTGAAGTTTCAAGCTACAAGGAGCACATGGAGGCTAATACTGTTTGTTCTCTGACGGAACCTTGAGGAACCGCATGTTAGTCCTTTTTTCTTGAGATCAACAATGATGAAATGATACAGCATACAGTTCTGTTCACACTTCAGTTGATTAATTGATAATTGACTAATGTTGTTGATCGGCTCACAGTGAACTCATAAGAACCCATTTCCTAAGAACTTGAGTTTTCTCTTGTACCCAAAGGATGTTTCCATAATGTGAAGGGATACTTTCTTTTTTTACAATATGCTGAGTAAAAAAGAAAATATATGCTACCAAGTTATTGTGCCAGCTCCATCAAATACATACTGAATAAACAAAAACTGATTTCTTATGCATCATTAAACTCACTTAATAGATAAAACAAGTCAAGAATCAATAAGGCATGTGAATAAAAAAGATGAATAAAATATGTGAAAATGTATGACTTTTATTATAGAGAGATTAATAGACATACCCTGTCTATTAATCATTAATAGACAGGGTATGTCGCTCTGATATACTGTCAGACTATTTGCCACTTTGTTTCAATGAAGTGGATGGTAACTCGTATAGAAAAGGAACTTTTCTATACGAGTTACCATCTAAGAACTTCGGGGAGCGTCTTGCAAAGAGCGTTCTGTGGGGAGAGTTGGAGACGTAACTGTTTGTGGCTGAAGGCAACAATTATAAAATGGGTTCACTTTGTCTTTACCTACATGAACTGCTTACCCCACAATAAAACTATGAAAGCACCGGTTAGTTTCACATTGGTGCTATACTAGAGGCCTCTCTGCAGCAGCAGGTTATTACAGGAGGTGGAACTTGGCTGCATGATCCGTCTGATCCAGCTGTACAGGTGCAGCCCGTAGTCTTAAACTTCTGATACACCCCCTCATCATTAAGGCAGGATTCATTCAGACTCTGGCTTGGTTGAATATCTAACTACATTTTCACAAGTTGCTACATTTGTGTTTCAGCTGACTTTGTTGTTACTCTAGTATCAGAAAGCTTCCAAACTTTTAGTTTGCTCCGGTGTTACTGTCTACTGCTATGAACTCAGCACAGTACCAAAATATTCCTCCAATTGTATCGTTTGGCCATTTTGTCATATTATCCCTCCAGTTTAACATCTATATCAAAAGTGGGATGAGGAATCGGTTTAAAAAAACTACTTCTATGAGAAATAAATAAGAATTTACACATTTTAGAATCATCTCTTTTCAATACAAATAAAAGCTGTCCTTATTCAGCATAGCAGAAATAACGTGGGGATGTAAGTGAACTGCAAATGTCAGTGAAACTTAGCAATAGCAATAGCTTTCCCCGTCTGCTATGCTTATTGCTAGCATGTGTTTTTCTGTCAATGTTTTGCATAATGTCATCCATCTTCCTATGATCACATCCTCATATTCTGAGATCAGTAAAGAGGTTAGGCTGCTCCGCCATGCAGCATAGCTAAATAGAAGCTATTTAGGTGATAACTGAAGGGGTTTATCCAGTATTGATTTACAAACAAAACCACATAAAGTTCATTCTGTTTCCATTAAACTGTAAATAATCCTGGACTAAACTCTGGATACATCATGTTTCTGCTCTAGCATACCTCCCTCGACTCTCACATGACTTCTCTTACAAGTGTATTTGAGGCTCTGCTTAAGAATAAACAAGGCACTCTCTTGTGTACGGTGGTAACTAGGACTGAATGATTTTCCCAAAAAATAAAACTTCAAATTGCCATTTTATTTCATTTTTCCTTTGCACTTACCCCAAACTTGTAGATTTTTACCCCAGGGTAAAGCTTCAACTCTCTCCTCCTTTCTGCACGGCGACAAACCAACTTTAATCGTTTTTCCACCACTGAAAGGGCTGAAATGAGAAATTAAGTGCCTTACTGTTTTCTGCGATTTGAACATTGTTTTTAGTTAGATTGCAATTATATTGCAAATGCATTAATTGCCCAGTCCTAGTGATGGCGTTACAACCCTGAAAGAATTTCTTTTTAAGTTATCAATTACTCAGAGGACCAAATCTATATCAAAGGAACCATTAAATGATCATTGTAAGTCGATTATTTCTTTAGATCCAATCTAGCATAGCATCACACAATCAATAAGCCTTTTCCAATGTATCAATCAGTATCTTATGATGTAAATATTGAACTGGAGTGCCTGGAATCAGTCCTATAAGGAAGTTCAGATGTTTGAAACAACTAAAACCTTCACTGTCATCATCTCAGTGCTGTGATGTTTTACCACCACTGTCATAGTTTCCTACTGGGGTTATCCATCCAACAGGGGAACAGCCACTGTCCCACTTCACCCCCCTGCTGATTCATTTAGTGTCTACATTCTCATGGGAAACTTTCAAGACTTGGTATGGAGTTTAAACACAGGGAATATTTTCCCCGAATCCATGTTCTCCCTGTCGAGTCCTCCCTATAAAAATCAGAATATGTTTACACCACCAGACACTAACACGTTGACAGACATTCATTAATCTGAGAGGGAGGATATTCTTTTATGTGAATTTCCTGACAGCAGAAGCAACCAGCAAAAACCAATTGGACAAATAATTAGAGACTCTGCTGTTTTCTTGTAAAGTTACGATTCTGTGGACTCGAATACACAAGTGTGGGTGCATCTTTCATAACGTTGCCACCTAGGAAATGGCCCTTGTGCACCCACCAGGCTTCTGATTGCTGAACCCCAACGAGACCTTAGACTCAGATGCAGCAGTGGAGGAATGAATCCACACACACACAGAGTGGAGTGAATGAGTGGACAGAGAGGGAATAGCTGTCTTCCTGATTGTTTCCTCTCTCCTCCTGCAGTATTAATGCGGCTCCACCAGAGAACGTTGGAGCCGACTGCCTGGTCAAAGCCGGGTCTTGTTGCCCTCTCTGGAAAGGCCAAAGGTGATGGACTTTGGACTTGTTCCAGTCAGTCCTGGCCAACTCTCTAACTAAAACTCTGCTTGTAATTGGCTTAGGACAGCCTCCACAGGGGCCATCATGTGATAGGTAGCATGGCAGGTTCCCAGAGACTTGTTTGTGTTGCTCTGTCTCCTGATCCTTCAGCCATTCTGTCCTTTTCGCTTCTTTTCCTTCCTCACTACTTTATGAAGTCATACACTGTTATTTGACGTCTCCCGTCGTTTCTTTCTTTCCATTTAGTCCCTGAAATTCACATACTTATAAAGTGTGTATAATCGGGAAAAATAACATAGCTTTGTTACTTTCTGAAGTTTGTTAAATGCAAAAATAAGCTGCCGCTTAATTATTGAAAATATAGTAAATCAGAGGAACAAGTTATGATTTCAGAGAAACATTCAGAATTCTGGACATTTATTTATTTTTTTAAATTTAGAACATTTAAAAGTAGATTTAACATGAAAGGTTGATGTTTGGAAAAGAATCTGTAGGAACAAAGTTATTAGTCTATAAATAGTTTAAAGCACACACTTCAAGAGCCTGACCTTCAAAGAATCCGAATAAGGAACGCTAAAAGAACTCTTAAAAGAAAAAAAACAATGCTGAAGCAATAATTGGACATGATGTGGGTAAATGCGGACGTTTGTTGTTGTGGACCCTCAGACAGAATGAAACCAGCAGTCATGAAGGATCCATATTATAAAAAAAAACAAGCGAAAAAGGCATTTACAAAGAAGCAGCTATGCAAGTTATTTTACAACCAAACACACACATGATAAAACTAACTACCAACTAATACTTATTAGCTTTAAACAAACGTTTCTGTTCACTTTCATCTTTAGCACAGTGGTCTGTCCCAATGAGGTGGCTGTTTATATTCTGTCGTTCTTTTACAAACATGCTGCAGTATTTAAGTTCAATCATGGAGTTTTCCCTCTATATGACCTATGTCGACCCGAGCAAACATGATTTTATGCTCTAAGATTCTCTTCTGTTGTTATTCCTGACGGTTCAATTATGTCTTCATGGGCCTGAAGGTACAGATTTTAAATAATAAACTTTGTCATTCTATTAATTTATAGAGTTTATGCTTGGTCCTCTTCTTGGTTGGCCACACTGATCTTTAAAATTCATAAAATCTTCTCAGTTTATTCGACCTAAATTTGAACAGGTCGATAAATTGATTAAAGAGCTGTTTATTCTTATTTTAATTCTCCAATGTTTCTTTGGAATATTAAGACACAAAAAAATATGTTATTTATGTTGAGCAGCGTTCACTGAAAGTTTGGTTAGAATGGCATTTGTTGTGTTTTAAGGTCTGCTCCAGGTTTATCTGCCTTTCTCCTAATTAACCCAGATTCATCCACTCATTCATCCCGACTATGAAGCTGTAAACATTTTCTCTAAAGCTGAGTCCAGCGTACAGTGGAAACACATTCCATCTGTTTTTATATCCACGATCTGCTTTCTATTGTCATGATCCATATCTTGGATAATAAACACCAGCTGGAATGTAAACATATCCATTATTTCTTCTTCTTAAAAGTAGTACCTGCATTACTTCATACTACTGATACTCAATCTTGAACAAAACTCTAAGATAGCTGAACTCCTCCAGTTGAGGTAGAAATTGACCCCTGACCTGTTGTTACACTGTTAACAGTAAACAAAACTGTGAATAATAACCCCAGTATTGTGTTTCTGCCTCCATGAGATTTATTCCCATTCTACACGTGACTGGTCAAATTGTTACTTATGTGTGTTGATATAAGTATATATACTTATATCCCTTTATATATCATTATAGATAACTATATATCACACTCAGATGACATCAAATGCTCTAGATCTAGTCTAGTTTTATTCTATTTTTTTAATTTAATGTTTGACACAGCATCAATGAATAAATCAGTCGATGTCATCCAGTAGAATATAAACTATACTATACTCTATACTCCAACCCTGGTCCTCAAGGCTCACTATCCTGCATGTTTTAGATGCTTCTCTGCTTCAACACACCTGATGGATGATTGGAGTTTAGCAAAATCTATTAATCTGCTATCAATTGATATCAGGTGGGAAACATCTAAGACATGCAAGGCAGTGTAGCCTTGAGGACCAGGGTTGGAAAACACTGGACTATGCTGTAGTATACGTCACCATATGCATGGATTCTCTTAGTGCTTGATGCTGTCAGTACATCAACTGACTCTAAAATTACCAGTGGAACGTCCCACAGACAGAACATTGCTTGTTATTGCTGCCAAATGCTGCTCTATGGCACAAGAGTAGGGAGTACCAAGATGGTGGCAAATGGCATCAGGTTTTCAACCAATCGGATATCCAGTGAATTTGAGTTCTTTGTTGATGCCCATGGACGGACGGACGGACGGATGGATGGTCGGTCTCCTAACTGTAGATGTATTAAAGTCATTTCATCACAAGGATCCAATTGTTCATTAGAAGACACATATATTGTGGCTCAGTTTGGGATTTCAGCAGGTAAAGCTGTTCATGTACAAAGGTATAATTTGCCCATTTATGTTGCTGCTGTTAACTTGAAAGACAACTATAGAGGAAGGAGGGCCACAGAGAGAGGAGGGGTCTCCTCCTCCCTAATGGGGAGAAGCAGTGCATCCGTCAGTGTCATGTCTCAGCGGCGCTGAAAATGGCCTGTGAAATGAAAGTTTGTCTTACAGGAAGTGTCATCAATGCCTCTCTTAATTTGCGCTGCACTGCCACTGGGGCCATATCCCCACCTTTCATTCCCTGCTCCTCCCTCACCCTCTCCCCCATACTCCCAGGGCTGGCGGCATGAGCAGGGGAAACGTAAAACAAGAGGGATTCTATTAAAAGGTGTCAGCCAGCAACTAGATATCAATAACCTCCATGTATGCAGAGTAGAGAGTAAACTCCTGGGAATCTGTGGTTTCACATCTGTGTGTGTGTGTGTGTGTGTGTGTGTTGATTCTCTCTGTTTTCCAGCTTTATAGGGTTAGAAGTGTTTCCTTGTATCATGTCTCCTATTTGTGCCATTAAGCAGTTTTTCCTGTTGGACACAATACCATATCAGTTCATCATTGCATTATTGAGCCAAAGCTGCAGTGCTGTGATTATAGTTCATGTTTCCCAATAAGGAAGACAGATCTTTAATATCTGCCACAAACACTTGATTTCTTTAGGTCCACTCATAGACTGAGTTGTACCTTTATCACTTTAAACCAGAACGCCTGCCGCTGTACAGCAGTACACCGGCTTCATTCTACAGAACAGTGAGCATCAGGTAGCTCCTCACAGAGTTCAAAGTTCAAACAAAAACTGGAGCTTTTGCTCTTATAGCACATAATGGCTTTTAAAGAGTTTCATTTCATCACATCAAATACATGTTTAATAACTATTCAGCATAATTTCCTCTTAATAACTTCGTCTGAGAAATAGAAAGAATGTTTCTGTTTTATTTTATATTATAAATACATAAAAACCTAAGAGGGATGACACAATAGTCCTGCACAAAAAAGTCTGGTGAGAAAGTTATCAGAGATGGGTGGACTAGTCAATGCTAGGCCCAGCGGTGGCGAAGGGCTTAAGGTCACGACCTTGGTCCCCATCATGGCTTTCCCTTCAATCACAACCTGATGGACTTTGCATGTCGTCTCCCTCTCTCCAATTTCATTTCCTTCTATCAAAAAAATAAAATGCAATAAAATATTCTTGTACCTAAGGAGATATAAAAAGGCAGCAAAACTTCAATATATTTTTACTCAAGTAAAGTAAAAAGTAGCTTAGTAAGAAATTAGTCAAAACTAAAAAACAATTTTGGTATGAAGACTAGCTTAGATACTGAGTAAACAACCCATGATAACAACAGCTTTATTATTTAGAAATAATAACATCGAAGTGACAAAAATATAGGTATTTTAAATTCTAATATATTAAAGAGCAGAATAAAAGATATGCAGAAATAATGACTAACAAACCTATTTTATTACTACTTTAATAACTTTTCATTTTTTTCTTACCTAATATCAAAATGACCTGATAAATAACTGACCCACTATCTTAATAATGAACTTTCTTACAGACTAACTTCTTAATTCGCTCATTTAAATCAGCTTACTGACCTTCCCTTCTCTGCTGGTTGATCTGCTGGTTATTTATTTGAAGCTTGTCCACCATGAACAAATCTTTGCATTAACGGTCAACTACTTTATTGATGCTTTTAAAAAAGTGTAAAAAGTAATTTTATTCTTGAAAGTGTCGGAATAATGGTTAACATAAGACATAAATAGATGATCCCCACCGAATAGATTTAGCTACGTGTTATAACATTAAATCCTAGGTATAGATGATCTTTTATTGAAATGCTTCCAGTTTTGTTTACACACTGTCTGGTGGGTGTGTACGCACAGCCTCCCTCTACTGCTGGTGTGAAGGACATGATGCTGGTAATAGGATACAGCTTCCTTCGTTTGCACTTACTGTCGGTCGGATCATGTAAGGATGTGTTGTAGCTCGTTACTGCGTTTTAGTTCTCACCCCGCTTATAGCTTATACCACGGTTTGTTAGGAGCAGACCCAGCTTCATCGCCCTAACCACTGACTCACCAATCCTGTTGTGGCTAACTCTGCAGAAGCTGACCTCTGACCTGGCTGGTGTGGAGCAGCAGAAAAAGGTTTTGGAGATGGAGCTGGAGCAGTGGAAGCGGATTACATTCCCCCCCAGAACCGCACCTCCACCTGCGGCAGCAGTAAACACCGAGTGTTCCTGTCAGGGCAGAAGCGTAGCTGCTCTCCAGTCCCTGGAGGCGGAGGTCAAACAACTTCAAGTCAAACTTAAGGTCAGTACTTACAGAGTTATTTATCTCCTCCCACACTCTAACTTCCTGTGCACACCTTGGAGGAGGAATCTCTTAATAGGAGGATTGTTGTGAATAATGTTTCCATTTCTAATTATTTGCTACGTGGAGCCTAAACCCATTTGTTTGTGTGATTCAGCATTTTTACCTTCATTTTAAAAGAAAAAACTGTTAACTTCTGTGTGTTTTGATTCCTTTGATCACTTTTTTTGTTGCAAATCTGTTAGATGCAGCACTGTACTACAGCACAGTCAGTGCGGCATTAAACATGCATTTTTAGTTGGAAGAAAGTCTCTCAGATTTCATCAAATATCAATTTCAGTCAGGCACTTTAACATTTCACTCAAAGTCCTTGAAGCTTCTGCAAAGAAACTCTGTCAAGGTTTTACTTTTTCAGATCAGGCAAAGAAAAAAAAAAAAAAGAAAACAAAAATGTTCAGCCTTTTAATTTACACAGAGCATCACCTGAAATTGCATGTGATTTCAACATGAATTAGCATTTCATAGCATTTGATCTTATTTCAGAGCAGCTGTCAGAAAGATGAGAAGCGAAGGGTTGCAGTAGTGATCCGCCCTGCGTGGAGGGGGAACGAGGAGCGAGCGGTGCCACAGCATCATCGCCCTCTCAGCAGCCCGCTCATCAGTGTCACCCGGCAGATTGCTGCTGTCGGTTCACACGTCTGAGGAAGTCATGGCAGGCGACACCTTAACGGAGGGAGGGAGGGAGGCGCTGCTGGCGGCGCATGTTTGACAGAAGCTTTTAATGGCGTCCTCAGCAGAAACACAGGCCCTACAAACCAGACGTGTCATCGACACTCCTTGTGTCCTATTGGGGTTAAATGAAACAAGTTTTAGACATTAAAATAAAAAACAAATCAGGATGTAAGAGTTTTTGTAAAATCCGGACACTTCTGAGTTATTTTTACGTATCTTTTTCGCTCTACTATAACTATAATGAGAAGGCATGCTGTGCTTAAACCTGCTGTAAACCCCTCCTCTCCCTGTCGCAGACACTCAAACATGCTAACAGACACTCGTACTGTGTGCCCTCTCCCCAGAGTACCAGTGCCGAAGTCACAAAGCAGATGGCGGCTAACAAAGCGCTGCGAGGACAGCTGCAGGAGAAGGAGGACAAGCTCTGCCAGCTGCAGGACAAGTCAGTTCCACCTTTGTCTTCATCGGTTCTGCTTGTTCTCTTCGTGGTCCTGTTGTTTTGCTTGTTGCTCTGTTTTGCACCTCTTTGTCTCCCCATCTCTCAGTGCTTTCTGTGCAGCTCTCATCTGCTGTGTTTGATTCCACCGTGTGGCGGCCCTCTCCCTGCTGCAGCATCAAGTCACGCACAGCTGCAACTTAAAAGAGAACCACTAAAGGAACAAGTGTGTGATGATGATGATGGCAGCTGAGTGGAAGCAGCGTGGGACAAAATTAGTTATAGCTTTTAAACTCTATGCTTAGTTTTACTCTGAAGTGTTTGTTTTTTGTGTTCTATTTGTCTTTTGTGTAATGGACCAAGGCAAAACATGTATCACTGTGAACTGGAAGGATTACTGCATAATTTACAAACACTTCGACAAACTGCTGTCTCATCAGTACAGTATAATTTCTACGGTCCCAAAACACGTCTTTCCTATTTTAGGGTAACTTTCTTGTGAACAGATCCTCAGTCTGTGTTCAGATGATGGATTAGACAGATTTCTGGGAGATGTTTCCTTCAGAACCTAACCCAGCTTTAACCTGCTCCAGAACCCAGCCTTGTGTTCCATGCTGGTTCTTTTCTAATGTGCTCAGAGGCCAGAAACAGAGCAGCTGTAATTACACTGAGAATAAATCACACACAGGTGGGCTAATGAGGCCACTTCTGTCGGCAATTAGTCTCACTGGGTTTTATTTATTTTATTAGAGCAAGGGGGGTTGAATACATATCCACACAGTGTTTCCAGAATTACTAATGTAGTTTTTAAACATGGTTATTTTGCTATCCAGATGGTGTTTGTGATGCGACAAACTCCAAGAGGTTCCTTGGTTTCTGTGAAGAACTGTAACTGATTGATCTTTCCTCTGCTGCTGTGGGACCATTTTGGTTCACCACACTCAAAAAAACCCACTTAGCAGCATCTTGGCCTGGGGGCCACAGCCTCTGTCGAGTCACAGGATTCACTCAGTTGGGCTTTTCCTGCAGTCTGTGGAGGCAGAGCTGTGCAGGATTCACTGAGGGCGGATGTGAACCACGTCTTGTTTGCACTCAGAAAGGTTGCAAAGAACTACTTGGCTTTCCTCTGGTTGTGTTTGTCCATGCCGCTGTGTCCTCTGCCTGACATTCTCAATAATACATCCAGGACGTGCTTACAATCCGAGCAGACGCGTGTTTTTGTGTGACTGAAGCGTGGAGGATCACAGCCCGACAGATGGAGCTTCCCTCAGCTCCGTTTTCTGCCACATCCTTCGGCTTTTTGTCGCTCTCTCGCACACAAACGTAACCGGGGATCAGTTTTGGCCCTGCCGCTCTGGCGCCTCCATGGAGGGACTCCTTCTCAGAATGAAAGACATGTCTAGACGTCTCTGAAATATACATCTCAGCACACACACGGGGGGCAAGGCTGCTTCGACTTAAAGAAGAGGAGAGGGGGGAAAAAAAGAAATGAATTTCAAAGTACACCGGCATGTCCTCAGTCAATATCCGGCACTATGGCGCTGCCTTATTTATGAAGCTGCTGCTTTCATCTTTAGCCCTGTTGTCTATCAGCCACATGAAACATCCATCCTTCTCTTCATTCCTAACAACATACACAGAAAAGTGCTCTCTCGCTCTTCGCTAACGCTTTTCAGACCACTGACTGTTGTTATTACAATGCACGCATGTTTGATGAACAATATCGGCAACAAGCCCAGAACAAAGGGAACAAACGTGCGAGTGATCGGGATGTAGTTCCAGGCTCCCGTCTTTTCTTCCCACTAACGCTCATAAATAGAGATCATACGATCCGGCAGAAGTTGGGCATATCGCTCATTCTTTTTTATCCTCTATTCTTTTTGGGGTGTGTGGGAGAAAAAGAACATCTAAAATAAATGTTGTCCATCTAATTGCCATTAGCAGTGGGGCAGAGGGAGCCGCCGGGGCGCTTATTGCTGCTCTCCGTCTTTAAGTCAACAGCAGACAGTCATCTGAAAGGTTCAATATGGGTTTTCTCATTAATGGCCAAATCCATTGGGTAACCAGCCAGCCCTGCTACCCCCCCCCCTAAAAGTCCCCAGGTTAGACTCCCCTCTCATTTAATTTAATGTCACTCCAATAGGACAAGCTCTCCCTTATTTGCCCAGCCCACCCTCCACGCCTCATCCACCTAGAGAGACGGGGACATTTGCTAAGCGTTGCGTCATCTGTTTATTTTAAAAGGCGCACAACAAGCTGGGCGTGTGCGTCAGCTAAGAGAAGCCACTGCATCTCTAAATTAAAACCAGAAAATTCACTTAATTAACTGCATCCTTATGATCTTTATTCTATTTGTTCCAGCTCCCTAAGGTACAGACAACCATGAAGATGCCTTATGTCTGCCTTACATGAAAACAGAATAAAACATGCTAACATACTCACACCACTTTAAAGAAGGCCTCAGGAATATTAAGTATGTAAATAGAGAAGATTATTGAAATAGGAAGCGACATGCTCCACATGTTGAGACCAAAACAGTTTACTTGGCACAGATATTGTTCCTCTTAAGGGAGCCGCTCTCATACAAACAGTGCTTTTTTTTAATCTTTTTTTTTTAGTGGATGTCTCCTTTATAAGCCGGCTCCTCTGCAGGCTCCCCCGCTGATGTATTTATATGACTGAGCTGTAAAATAATAAACATTTAAACGCTGCATTATGGTCCCTCACGCCGTGTCGCTGCTGATTCAAGATGCAGTTTGTCAAAAAGGACTCCCCAGTCACACTTAGAGCGGCAGTCCCTGCCAGAGCATTTGTTCTAATATATGCCAGTTAGTATTACACATGCATCCCTATTTTACGCCCCTCCACTCACCCAAGCAGCATGCCAGTAGTGTATTTAGTTGTCATAATGAGCTGTCATGGCTGATGCAGCGCGTTGGGACGCTGCGCCTGCCAGCCCTGCCTGTGTGTGTTTGTGTGTCGTTCTCCACCCTCTGTCTGTGTAGACGGATGCCTCAGTTCAGGGTGTAACGGCATGGGAATAACGTCTTTCTGTCTCTTCTTCTAGGGTGAGCCACACTGAGAGAGACGTTGCCATGAAAAGGCAGCTGGTGGAGGACCTGAGGACCAGATTAAAGTTCCTGCAGGAGATGGAGAAAAGTTACCGGGCTCAGGTGGAAGAGCTCGAGAAGAAGGTGGGAAGAAATGATTACAGCTTATTATACAGCCCCGTCTTTTATGGGGGGGGGGGTCTGTTTCAAATGTGCCAAACAAAAGACAGGCCAAGGTAGTCATTGAACCAGGCAGGGATATTTGAGTTTTATTTGAAATAAAGACAATAGTTCATGACAAAATACAAACTTTGTCTTGGTTTCATTATATCCTTTTTTCTGTTTATTTTATTTTTTATTTATTTTGTATCTTACTTATTTCTGTGCATAGTTAAAGTATTCACACCCCATTAATTATATCACATTTTTTTCAAATGCAAAAAAGAAGGGAAAACGGCAGGGTTTGATTGGATTTGCAGCTGTTCAGTCTCACCTCCAGGTAATTGCCCACTCTACCAGCCGTACTTGTCTATAACCTGAGATGTTTGCCCATTGACTCCTACTTTGTCCGATTGGATGAAGAATATCTGAAAACAGAAGCTTTTAGGTTTGGCTTCAGTTGGATTTGTTATTTAAACACATGAAGGTGTTTTAATGTAAGCCAGTGGTTCTCCAAACCTCCAACCAGATCCACTGGCGTTGCTCACGCTGCCTTTGTTGTTTCCGGTTCTGGTACAGTTAATAGACACGTGTAGAACACAACAGTCAAGGAGAGAAGCGAGCGATGAAGATCTGAAGAACGTCCCTTACAAACTGCAGCAGGCGGCGGGAAAAAAAACCAAACTGGAATGTTTTAACTTCTGAGTAAAATGTCACCTGTAGTTTAGATGGTGTTTTCTTTGTTGCTGTCTAAAGTCTAAATCTTTGTGTTTTGGCTCCCTTTGAATATGCTGTGAACTAATTGTTGTTGTTTTTGGATGTAAAGCATCATTTGCAGCTCTGGCTGTTGATGGTCGTTATCCTGTTGGAAGACGATCCTCCATCTTGTTCTCACATCTTCAAGCTTCCAACAGATGTTCCTTATTTCGTCCTTCACATTAGCTTTTTCTCAGCGCGTTGTCATCTATTTTGCTTTAAATAGCTTTGTTTCAGCTTTGTTTCATTAAAATCTAACTTGTGATGCTTACAGCTTCCTGTCAGCAGATGCTCCTACCTGTCTCTGCAGCTCCTCCAGAGTTAACCTGGTTCTCACTGCTGATTCTGATTAATGCTCTCCTTGTCCAGCTTGTCAGTTTAGGTCAACATGTATGTATTGGATGGGAGGGGGAGGTACGAATGCCCTCGACACTCAGATTTGTTTTTGTAAAGTGAAAAGCAGCCATTCTTTTCCTTAAATTTTACAGTAATTATTCAACTTTTTCCCTCTTTTAGATAGAAGTAGGATTAGAAAAATACTCTTTATTGAGTAAAAGGAATGAATGAATGTGAAACTCTGGCTGGTTCTCTGTCTCTGTTCAGGTTAAAATGCAATCAGATGAGGCGTCCAACAGGAAGGCACTGATTGAATCCCTGAAGAGGAGGTTGAACGTTGCAACAACAGAGAAAGGCCAGCATGAGGCATCCTGTGCCAAACTGAGAGAGGACATCGAGAAAAAGGTTAGCAACAGTCTGGTTACCAGTCACAGAAAAGGTCTGAAGGTTTCACTGCAGCAAAGTTCAGATCTGATTTTATTTTATTTTTTCCAATCAGCTGTTTGAGGGATGATTGGGTTAAATGTCTGTTATTGTTCTTCCTGCTCTGTACTTCAAAGGTTTCTTTATAAAAATCTGCCGACTCTTTACCGTTTATTTCAGTTGTATTGAAGCTCTGTTTATATCTGCTTCTGCTGCCTGGAATAAACTGCATTAAAATGCAAACTAAAATATTAAATCTTGAGTTTGATTCAACATAAAAGGTGTTTCTTAGAATTGATTATATTGACCTATTAAGTCACTCTTGAAAAGAAACCTCGGACTCAGTAGCTTGTTTTTTACCTGGTTAAATAAAAATAAATAAAAACATTTAGACGCTTCTCCTTTATTGGTAATATTGAGCACGATTTCACAATATTTTTTAATTGTAGGGGCTTTTATTGCAGAGGTTTTCTGCTAATCATCCGACTGCCTGTGGATTCAATGCGTTTGTGTTTTTTTTTTTTTTACTGAAAAGTCTTAATCTTTCTGTTTTGGATCCTTTTGAATTGGCTGTGAACTAATTGTTGTTATTTTTGTTGTGAGAACCATGGATGTAAAGGTTTGCTGTTCAATTCCTTAAATAATATAGTCGTGCTTGAAAGTTTACACACCCTCCCATTAAAGAAATTGATAAATTCACACCAGCAATGCAAATAACACAAAACTGAAAAAGTAATAATAAAGTAATATTCACTGGACAACAAGTCAGCTGAGGTGGCTCAGACATTTTTTCCAGATGCTCCCTGGACGCCTCCCTCTGGAGGTGTTCCAGGCACGTCCCACCAGGAGGAGGCGCTGGAGGGACCATGTCTCTCTGCTGGTCTGGGAGAACCTCAGGCTTCTCCCACCAGAGGTGGAGAAGGTGTCTTGTAGAGAGGTGTATATCCCTATATTAACAATCAATATCATTATTTATTTATTACTTTTGTCTATTTATTTTCCTTGCAGCTGATTCTTTTTGTCTTTAATGGTTTGTAAACTTTGAAGCACAACTGTAATTACCCACAGTCACTTTATAACTTGTATTGAAATCCTTTTTGAAGCCTTTGTCAGAAAGATATCATGGGGCTGTTTTGGGTTTTTCTTCTCTAAATGAGGATCACCGTCTTCCTGCTGGCTTCCTCCTCCAGGAGCAGCAGATCCATGCCCTTCAGGCCCGTGTTGGAGCTGGTGAGAAGGCCATAGCTGCCCTGGAACAGACTGCCACCGAACAAATGGAGGGGCTGACCCAGCAGAGCTCGGTGGCCCTGGACAGGCTTCAGAGACAGCTGGGCCAGGCGGGCTCCCAGCTGGAGCAGCTTCATCGTTTCATCAAGGTACAGCAGAGCGCCACTGTTTGTATCTCCTCCGAGGTGTGCTGCTTTCATCCTCGCTCTCTTATAGTAATTAGTGCTGCAGCAGCAACAACTTAGCAAAAAAACTGCAAAATATTGTGATTTGACCACAGAACTATGATGCTGGAGGAAAATCTGAGGGCAGGTCTGTCTGAGCAGCTCTAACTGGGTGTTTACAGGAACTGGAGCTGTTTGTCTGGATGCTGCTCAGAACCACAAGATTTTCCACACACAGTTTTCTAAACTACATCATCTTTGTTTTTCTATCCTGTTGGATGCGATTTAGATCTTTCGTTCTTTTTGTTTTTTTATGTTGTAAGTTTCCGTAATTTGTCTTCAGAAAAATCATCATCTTCACACATTTATTCACCGAGTCTTTAATCTGGAGTTCATTTTGGCCACAGGGTGCATGAATATTGATTAACCTTTCTTCAAAGGGACTGTTTTTGATTTTGTTTACTGGACGTTCAAAGTCTTTTTAACTGCTGTGGTCACCAAGAGTAATGTTGTTTTGTTATGACAGATTCATTTCACCAGTTCAGAGATGAAGAAGCAGCTACAGATTTCTCTTTGCTCTCGGATGAAGCTGATTGTTGGGATTTGCTGCTGTCATTAACGTTGCATCGAGAAAATCAGCGTTTATCCAAATATTTGGAAGCTGCAGATTTTATCATGTTGCTCATCTTCTGTCAAGTTTTTCTAAATATTTGTTTTCTCTCAGTTCAAGCTGGGTTTTGTTTTTTTTTTTCACCTTTGAATGTGTCCAGGTTTAGATAATAGCTGATTTGTTTTGATTTGTGTAAGAATTGGTTTAATGCATCAAGTAAGCTAAATCCAGGACATTTTTGGCTTCGTTCACTCTGCAGACAAATGTGGCCCAAATCCTATTCTTCTTTTTTTGCCCTGAAGTGACTCAGGTGAGATTTTTTCCTGACTGTTTGAACAGGACAAGTCACAGGAAATCTGACTTCATTCTGGGCCACATTTGTTAAATCCCATACAGGTCGGATCTCTGGGAATCTGTCTGCTGTCTGTCTGAACAGACAAGTGACCCGTATCCAAATTAGTATGACGATGACGTCACTTCACCGGGGGAAAGTAATGGCAACAAACATGGAGGACAGCACGGATAGAGGTTTACAATGAGACAAGCTAGGAAAGTTCAGTTTAGGCAACTGGACTGAACTGAACTTTCCTAGCTTGACCATGACCTGGATGATTGAGAACCTTCACCGAAATGGAGGGACAGTAACATGTTGGGATTAATAAGTATTTGGACGGATACAACGATCCAAAAGAGGGGTCAAGCCGTAACTACTGCAATGCTGCACCCACACACTTCTCCTCGGAGATGTCGCCGCCGCTGCTCCACAGAAAGCTATAATCAATAGCGTGGCTCTTTCTCCTCTGTGTCCTTTCCCACATCGTCTGCCGTATCATCCTGCTACTTCCACAGCTTTAAATCTATAAACACTGACAGTGTGAATTAGGCCTTTGTTCCTTTCCTGGACTCACTCTGCTGTTAAACTAACTTTTGTTGAACCTACAGCTTAAATTATTAGCTGTAAGTACAAGTAATGCTCTAAACTTCTCTTTTCCATTCATGTTAATGTTGTCATGTAAAAATCTCACCTGACAGATTTATCACTGTAAAGAAAGTGTTTGTCGAAACAAAAATGCTTACTTTTTCTGTATAAACTTTAGAAAACAGAAATACTGTTAAGATTTTGCTTTGCTGCCAAAGTTTCTGAGATTTGCTTCACATTTACTGGTAATAACACCCAGGAAAGCAGGGCAGCATTTGTTCCCTTCAGAAGCAGCTGTTGAATGTCATCTCTTCAGTTTCTGTCGGATTAGTGTTCAGGGATTGAGCTGGAATCCTGAATGTTAATCTGTGGGTTTTGACCAAGCTGCTGCCGACCCAAAGCTGTGTTTTTGGGTTTCTGCTTGGTTTTAACACCCATTTCCTTTGTAGGGGGCAGCATTAAAACATGATCCTGATGGAAAGCGTTGCGTAGCCTGATGTCTGACCCTCTATGGGCAGGTGGCCTGTGGCTCGCTCAGCCTACGAGGCTGTGTCCTCTGAACCCAAAGAGAAGAATCTCGCTTTTATTGCTCAACATGATGCTTTTTTTTCTCTTTAACAGGTTCTTTGTCAAATGTTAACCATCTGAGTGTCTCCTTATTTCAGTCATTCTGCAGCTAATAGCTTTGGTTCATGTAGCTGATCATCGGCCGAGTCTTTGACATTTTCGATATTCTTTGATCCGTTTGTACAGGAGTTCTCTGTTAACCTGCACATCGTTCTGGGTTCGGCTTCCATTTTCTACCAACGTTTTTACACATTTTCCCTCCCAGACAGCATTTCCTGATAATTTCTTCAACAATATTTTTGGCTTTCATTTTTAGTGAGGAATTAATAACAAACAGCAGGTGAAACATTTACCGCCTTTGTCCCAAAATGAAGACGAAGTTAATCAAGTGAAGTTTTTTTCACAGAATTAACAAACTCCACTTTTACTTTATTCTGCTCAGCCTCCATCTTGGTAATAATTCAGTTGCACAGAATCAGCAGCATCCATGTCCTGATTATCGGGTCCGTTGGTTTTCTATTACCCTGGCACACCTTCTAGTATTTTAACCATAAAGAAATTGAATCTCTTCCTGAAACGCCGCTTGGCCTCCACTTTAGAGCCAATGGGGCGTGGCCTTCTCTCAGCACTGTTATATATCAGTGAGCTCAGATATTTCACCTGGACCCTTTTCACTGTTCTCATGTTGGCTGTGCAAATGCACCCAGAGCTCCAAACACAATCCATTGTGGATTGTTACATTGAGGACATGCTAGCTGCTTTAATTTGAGCTGTTGAACTCAGACAGACACTGGAGGATTTTAGAGTTGCTCTTCTCTCTGTTTGCCACCACAGACTGTGCAGCTGCTGCTTTCTTCTCTTAGTGCTTTGTTAGCCTTATGCTTGTGGTTCCTTGTTTGTGGCGTTTTTCCTGATGTAGATCAGAGGCATAATGTTGATGGTTCAACTTCAACCCTCTAATCAGTGTTGGAACTTTTTTGTGGATTCAAGCAGTGCCTGTCACAGTGGGGGGTGCTAGGGGGACCTTCGGAAATTGCAGTGATAATGGGAAAAAGAATACAGAAAAATATGTGTTAGATTGTAATATATAATCAGTTCTAACTATTGTATAATCATTGTTTTAAAATATAACTTCGGTAATATATCATATTGTGATGAAAACAGGATTTTAAATTAAACATTAAGCGTCTTCTTCTGTCTTTGTAAGAAACAAACTTAGAGGAACCCCACTGATTGATAGGTTAAAGAAAAGTATTTTCTATTTTTAACAGCCTACCTGTGAGTCAAAAAAAAAAACAAATTGCAACTCTTCTGTGGAGAGTTAAAAAAGGCAAATGACATAAATATATCATGAGATCAATAAATGTCCCATTAAATAATTACATGTAGCAGTTATTTATGTGATACAGCAAATAACAGATTAACTGTACAATTAAATATCACTCTAAAATTATCACTCTAAATAATCATTTAGTTATATTTTTTAAATAAATTCCAAGGCAGTGTAATATGGCTTCTGCTGCCACACTAACCTCTGACTGGTTGTTTCACACTGAGCAGGACAACATAACTTACTCCTTGTCTACTATGAATCTGAGGTCAATATTTAGTTGAAAAGTGTGAAAATAACATCCATGAGGCTCCGTTTTATTTACTACCAGCTATGTTCAAATATGATACTGTTATTAATGGCCAAGCTTCTGTGCACAAACACTTCCATCGTAATCGGAAGTTTAAACAACAATTTTACTATGTAGAAATAAACAACTACTGAGGATAAATAGGGCAAAATAAAAAAGGATCCTAGAGGTATTTACAAGTGTGCAGCTAAATGTTTTATAGAGGTAAAAGAGGGAAGGCAGGTTGTAATGGAGCAAAAGGCTTTCATTGTTCTGTTAGTGTCTGACTATCCTATCTGTGAGGTTCTTGTTGGGTTTATCAGGGAAACCGTCTGGGTGAAGAAACTGTCTCCGTGTCAGGTCCTTTCTACCCTTATCGCTCTGTAGCGCCGAGCTGAAGGTAAAAGTCTGACCAGAATGTGTGGGTCAGCAGAGATAGTCGCTCTTTATTTGGGCCTAGATGTGTGCAGGCCATGGATGGAGGACAGGTAGGCCCAGAAGATCCTCTCTACAGGCCTGATCGTTTGGATCGGTCCTGTTAGGTTGATGAGCCAAAACACACAGAGAGGGATGTGCACAGAACAACCTGAACAATGGTTGCGTAGAAGATGATCAGCAGCTCCTGTGGATGACTTTAAAAAATACTAAAGCAGTGCTATTGTGTGAGGTCAGCTGAAGGGTCCAGAAAATGTTAAATAGTAAATTATGTTTGTAATCCTCAAGTTTAGAGCATATTGCAGCAGCAATTCCAAATGAAAAGCAGTTTTGTTCCTCCTAGATCATCTAAAACAGAAATGTTTAGTATGTTTGTGTTTAGGTAAGAGATGCGGCTGTGTGTCAGTTTACGATGCCACCGTCGGGTTTTAACTGTAAACTGAAACAGACCAGTATGGAGGAAATCCACCCTTATCTTTCTTTGGGCCTAATTCATCACCCACTGTTGTGTTTGTGTCAATCTGCCTGAAAGTGATAAAGACTGTCCATCACTGGAGTTCAGCTCCCACCTGCCTGTCTAAAGAGGAAATATCTGACAGATAGATAACAGGAGAAGCTCTGTACTCACAGACACGTGAGGGGACACAATGTGCTGCTAACTTCTGCCTGTTTGTTTTCTGCAGACAAGGCTAACAAAAGGTTATTATATGTAAGAGAAATGCTCCAGATTAGGTCAAATATTCTAGTGTTTTCTTCATTATTTCTGCTAATATGGCAGGTAGACAAAACATAACATTAAACTCACAACCATTTGTGAGTAATTTAGATTTAAAGAAATGTTTCTTCCAATTGGAGGGAATATGAAGCATTTAACAGGTGACAGAGAAAAAGTCTCATTTTGATTGTAGGGAATGAATGGATGAACCAAATGATTGGGTTGATGGTAAGGAGAATAACAGACCTTAAAGACATGGATCTCATTATTAAACTTGTGGAAACAGGCCAAAAGAAGGAAAAGTAGTTTCAAGAGGCAGCTAATTACCTGAAAATAAAAACACATGAAATTATTTAAAAATGTGTGTTTTGTTTTACTGTTCTTTGAGAGTCTCATGTGCTACCAGAAACAAACGTCTCTCTTGGGGCAGGAGAAAAGCTTACAACCCTCAGCCCTGGGACCTTTGCTGAATGTGTCAAACCACTTAGAAAAATAATGCTTTTAATGAAGATGATCTTTGATCCAAACCTTTCAGACGTATGAACCGTTTTGGGATTGTCTCACATTGACAGTAATCTACATTCACTGCAGCTGCTTTACACCCTACTGTAGAGACGCACATGTCATACTAGTGTTCCTCGTCTCCTCCGTTCCCATAACCCTGAGCTGCTGAGGCCATTGTATTGTTGCTGAGGATTCACATCATTGTTTGTCTCCCCCTGGCTCTTGTGATCCCCTATAAGAACACCAAGCCCTTTGATTGGTCTGCCTGACGTCCGGAGGAGATTTACTCTTGTCATGTATTGATCAGGACCGGAGGGCTGCGTGTGTGTCTGTGTGTGCAGATACTGCAGTGTCTTTATGGGCTTATTTTTTTTTGTTCTCTCTGTGTATGTGTTTATATATATATATATATATATATTTATATATGAGTGTGTTTGTGTGTGTTGAAAGATATTTTTTTTTATTGTGTGCCAGCAAACCCTTTTGGCCCTTGCCCACGCCCCGGGCTGTAAGCACCGCTCTTGAACTGCTAAACAGTGGCCCTGAGTATTGCGACCAATCCACAGTACACAGATACACACTCTGAGATTATTCTCTCCATTCTCAATGCTTTTAGTGGAAAACACACTGTTGTGCTTGGCTTCTGCTCTGCACTGTTTTCCTCTGCTGGAACTTTGATCTATTATATATCAAAATGATTAGCTATACGTTTACCTGTGGGAGCCAATTAAATGTAATCTTGAAGAGGCTTTCATAGAGCAGAATGTGTTGAATTTTGAGGGGTACTTGGATCATGCTGTACAGGTGGCTGTATAATTCAGAGGGGGGGCTCATTTTGTTTATAAAGACTTTAGGGTTGTTTTTTGTTTTTTTATAATAGCTATTAAAGAGGAAGCAAATGCTGATGCACCAGTCAACCTTCTGGTGACTGAAACAACTGGTTATCAGCTGGAAAATCTTTACCAATGACTGGCAGGTTAGTTAGTCCAGGTTAACCTCAAAATGTTAGTTTAGCGTTTTTAATACCAAAGGTGTTTATGTTATAAAAATCCGAATGCATATATATGCTCCATCCATCAGTTCATTTATCTGTCCATCAATTATAATTCCCTCCATCCGTCGGCCAGTTTATCCATCTATCGGTTCATCCATCTACCTGTTCATTCATCCATTGTTCTTTTATCGGTACCACCTTTTGGTAAATAAAACCAAAGTGAAATTTTCTAAGGTTATAAATATCTTCTAAGCTCTTCCTTCATCAGAATCATGTCCAAAGTTATCTTTTTCTTAATTCATGTATGTTTGAATAATCTGCTGTCCTAGCAGGAGTTTTACATAGAGCACTGTGTCCCCCCACCCCCCACCAGGAAGCACCTGTCTTGACCACTCAGCACCTGCTCATTAAAAACCACGCCCACTTTCTCTGAGCAGCAAGCTTTCATGTGAGACAGAGTCTGGTCATTTCTGCTCACTGGCGACACCAAGTGGCTCTTTTGGCACCTAATATGCACAGTGACAGAAGATGTTCTTTTTTTTTAGCTAGAGAAAATGCAGATTAGTGAAACATCAAACTGAGCTTTTACAGTCTCTGTGCAGCCCTCCTAAAGAAGCAGCAGCACCTTTAGGGCGACGTAATCCACACAGGCAGAGGTAGAGCTGCTGTAAGTTCAAGCTTCTTTGTTCCTGGTTGGAAAAATAGAACAACTGATATTTCATAACAAACGAATACTCCACAGTGCTAAAGGCAATATTTCATCACATAAGTGCTGATAGTTGACTTTTCAGGGTCTAAAAAACATGATATAGAACCTTTAATGAACTGCTTCCCTTTGGGCTTAACCAGAAGTTTTACTCATCCATTAAATGTTTAGGTTCACATAAAACAAGTAGCTTAAAATAATCTTATTTTTGCATTTAGTAGAAAATGATGTGAAATTAAAATTGGCTTCTTGTCAAATCAAGTGATTTGGAGCCAGGTGGGGATGCTCAACACAGTCGCACCTTTTTTCATTTCCTTCTAGATTGTTCACATAGGGTCTTATGAAGGGTTCAGTGTCACAGATTAATTATGGCTGCTTTTTATTCTGAATATGTGGTATTTTCTAACAGAGCGGTGATTCTTACTCTTCACCATCGGCCTTCTGTGTCCCTCTCAGGGCTTCTAATTAGAAACCCCACATCTGGTTTTTATTCAAAAGACTAAAAATATTTACTGCGTGTCTCATTAACCTGTTAACTTTGACCAAAAGGCTGCATGTTGTGTTTCGATGTGTACCAAGCCTCTGTCTCTATTGTTTCCTGTTCCTGTTGTGAGTTTTTACTGGTGCTTTTCTTTCTTTGTGTTAGTGTACGGTGAGTTCTGTTGTCTCGAGCTTTCTCTCACCTGACAATCCACACAAGGTCAGCTTTTCAGCCAGCTTGCAGGGGAATGATGCAGAAGATTATTGCCTCGATCAATAAGCTCAAAATGAAGCAAAGGGGAGTTTGCTTTATTGACTTTCTCGTGTACAGTGGCAGTTTTAACATTTAATTGTCTCTCTGTATTTAGAGCATACTCCCATTTAGTGCCTGACAACTGTGCCACTCCAGGCTTTCCTCTTCGTGCTCGACACCCACTCGGGCACCATTTGAGACGGCCCCTCTTTAGCTTAATTATTAACAGTGTTATGCTGCCCTGTTGTACTGTAAGACGTTTCAGAAAGCAAATAAATAAATGAATGGCTGTATTTTCATAGTGCTCCGTCTTCTCTCTCTGAAGTGTGATTCTGTGCCTGTGGAGAATTCAGAGAAACTCGGGGTGTGTTTAATATCAAAGCCGTGTTCCCTCAGCTTTCAATCAACGGGGCAACAAACCCCGAGGTCCACACTCCTACAGGGGAGTGTAAGGCAAAACCGAAGAGAATCTGAGTTTGTCAAACTCAATATTCTTCCATAATGTACTAGGCCTCTCTGGCGCATGCTTGATCAATTTCATTTATTCATCCGCCGGGCAGTGCTATCCCTCTTGTTTTTCTACATCCATTTCATCATCCTCTTCTCCTCCTTCTTCTTTCTCTTTTTCTCCTCCCCTCTTAGACCCTGGCCAGTGAAATACTTTTAGACGTTCAAGAGGTCAAACAGCAGTTGATGAGCAGGAGGAGGCAGAGGCAGGCCGGTTCTGTGGCAGCGAGGAGCGGCCTCTCAGCCAAATCCATGATCAAAGCCAAGTCCATTGCTGCCTCCATCCTCAATATGTCAGAAAACGATCTGGCAGATATAATGGAAACGGATCAGGTAAGGCCAAAGGACAGCAGTTTTATTCTGAGCAAACACTGACTTCAGGAGGATCTATATGTTGTTTAGAAAGCCTCCAGAGCTTTAAACACACGGCTGGATTTTGTGCTATAAAATTTGGAAGCAGAAAGTTTTTGATTGGCATTATCTTGTATTGGGCAGAGTATTGTAGCATCAATATCAGCTTACAGGTTTTGGTATTGTCTGTGTGAAGACTGAAAATAAATGATTGCCCTGACCCTCAGTAAACCCCCGAAGGGAAACATCCAGGTAGACCAAGGAGAACCTCAGTGTCCAGCCAGAAGTGTTTAAAGCATACTGACTTTAAAAAGCATTATTAATTAGCATTTCATTTGTATTATGAAATTTGAGTTAGTATTTTTTCTGGAAGATATTGTTGAAGTATTGAGTGAATTTAATTCCATTATTATTGCTAACAAAAAACATGTTTTGTAATTAGAGTAATTTGACAAAAAAATGTAATCTAATAATAAAACTTCTTGTTTTTAAAGTAACTTTGCTTTTTTTTTTTTTTCTTTTTTTTTTCAAAACAAATGTTTTTTCTTCCATGTTTAAATTTTTCAAAATTTAAACATGGAAGAAAAACAGTGAAATTTGTAAAACTGAAAAAAGAAATTGAAAAAATAAAAATCACAAATATAAAATCTGTATAAAAATACTTAAAAACAAAGTTTAAAAAATAGAAAAGGAAAAAAGAACTAGGAAAACACATTTTTTTATTATATTTTTTGATTTGTTTTTAAGCTTTCCATTTATAACATTCTTTTTTTTCCAAAAACTCTTAATTACAAAATCTGTTCTTTGTTTGCAACAATAATGAAACAAAACTCACTCCATATTGAACTAGCCTCTTCCTACAGAGGTAGGACTCTATAGGGGGGGCAGGACCTGTCACAACATCTTTATACCCTGAGCTGAAGTTCTTCTTCCCGACCGCTGCATGCTTCCAGAAGTGTTTCCAACTACTCTCCAACTCTGTGAGTCCTCTCTCCCCCATAGATCATCCGCAGCAAATTCATCAATTAACAACTGTGTAACAATCAGCCTGGGATCTCTGGGGACTTCCTCCCATCTATCACAAGATTAGAAAGAGCCCACCAGGCACTTACTCACACTTGAAACCAATTTGAAGCCGTTGCCAAACAGCTCCACCCCTGTATGACAGAGCAGATTCTCACTTGAGAGTAGGTCTCTCTTATCACCTTGGAAGAGACTCAAATACAGGAACAATCATCTCCACACCAGTTACATTATATTGATCATTAGGCTTTCACATTTTATCACCTTAGCAACATCAGTTAGTGCTGTATTCATTCGGAGTGCAGTGATTGGTTATTAATCCCAGGTGTTTTGAACTTATGTTTTGCATGCTAATGTAATGTTTAGCCAGTTGGTCTTATTGCTGCTGGAATGATATCACCCAACCTGCCAAAAATCCCTAAATCAAAGCATAATGAGAGCACAGATGAGAAAAAGACAAAAAAGGGCAAATAAGCAGATATTAATATTGTGAAATGTATTATCGTGCAGCCGTGCTCATCACTGATGATTAAAAGATTACAGCTGTGCAGGGTAAACTATCACTATATCCCAGTTACCCACCTCACCACACAGGTGCCTCAGTTAGGTTGATTTTAAATGTTTTCAGGGGATTGAACAGATGTTTGACAAACAGCTTTCTCTCTGCTATACTCAACAGTCTTGGACTAGTCTGAGAAAAGTTTCCGTCCATTATTGGTTTAAGGTGTTATGATAAAGGAAGTGAAGGAGGAATGTTATTTTTTAATTTGATAGATCACAATGTTTGAATTACCGGTCATTTCCTTTCATTTAAAGATTTGATTTGTGTGGCTGCTATCTTTTAAAGAAGAGACACACAACCATGCACACACTCGGACCTAAGGACAATTTAGAGACGCCAATTAACCTAACAGTCATGTTTTTGGACTGATACAGCCGGCACAATAAATTGTTAAATATATTGTACTATTTTTCTTCACATCTAAGCTAATTGTAAAAAAAAATATTTAGCTGTTCATGTTATAGAAAGATCTTCGTGATACAAGATAAAAAAAGTTCTTTAGGATAATGGTCACTTAACTGCCAGTCAGTCAATAAGATCAATCAACTTTAGATTAATTAATTAATCGATAACTAGCATCACTTTCACTGATCGATAAATGCTGCCTTTGTTAGAGAAGGTAACAAGCAACTAGCTCAATACAATAAACAGATGTCAAAAAGGCAGAGAACGTACAGTTAGTCTCAGTAAAAGGTGATCCTATAGCTATGTCTGGGAGAAAAACAGAACTAAACACTGAAAAACAGGCCAAAATGTTTATAGTTAAACTCAATAACAGCCCAAATGTTTTTGAGTTGTGCTGTTTTGTTCTAGTATTGTCTGCGTGTTTGTTCAGTGTAGAGTTGGTAACATTACATGAGATTTTTGGTTCAGTTTCTTTCCTAAATAGAAAGAAAGGCTGTTTATCCACAACTCCCCTATTGCTGACTTTTTGAGCACAAAAGCTACATGTATAAACAAAACTCTGATATCAATGGGATGTAGCTGCATACATGCAGAGAATGTGTGTTTGTGTGTTGAAAAATACCCTCTGCTCTCATATTTACCCTCTTACATCACGCTAGACTCCGTTCCATGGTGTGCAAGGCAGCACAGGCCTGAGCAGCTCCAGACTCCCTGGGTAACTTGTTGTGGAGTTAATGATCCAGATGTAATAAGGCTCTAATTGCTAGGCCAGTTCGTTTTACACCCTAATGTTAGATGAAGGGTCAGTTATTTCTTCTATATCTACCAAGGGTGGGTGAGCAGTGTTACTCGGTTCTTTTAAATGTGTTTAAAATGCAGCAACTATCTGCTTTCCCTCTGGTTTGTTTTTACATGTTGCTCTTTTTCTAAGCTATAAATCTATTTAAAGAAAAAATAGAAATCCGGCATTTTTCTATTAACAATGTTAAAAAGGACACTCATTTAAGAGTCCAGGTTAATCATCACACGACTGGAGTGGATTAAGGGCTATGCTATGTTTTATTTTCTTTATCTGAAAGATAAGATAATCCAAAAGGCAAACACTCTATTTAGCACCGGATGTTTCAAGCTATAAACACACAGGTGAAAACCTGCAGCTCCTGCATCCAAACCCTGACAAGTCGCCTGGACTGCCCCAAATTATGCAGTGGTTTGTTAAAGCAAAAGTAGTAGCCATGGTTGTATAATAAACTGGGAGGAAACCGGTAGAGCTCAGTCATGAACCGAGGCAAACGGCCCAATAGGTATTTTTGTAAGAAAGTAATCCATATTACCATCAAATTTTTATGGGCTCTTCCTTCCTCATCTGCCAACCCGCAGCAGGTCGCAGAACTGTTGGGTTTTGCATAATCCTGCAGACGGACACAGAAACACGCCTCCACCGTGCTACTGACAGTAACAAGGAACTGTCAAAGCTTGTTGCCAGTTTATTTAAGTTTAAAATGTCTTTTTCCCCCCATTTATGTTTCTTAATAGAAACACTGCGTCGCTATAAAACTTGAAGTCCTTTTAAAACCTAAAAGTTCTCAAAAGATGGATGCAGTAAAGGAATTTTTAGAACATCCTCAGCAGAAACAAAGGTTGGGAGTTAATAGTTACTACATAGCTGCTGATCTGGACAAACAAGCCGTTTCTCTCAGCGCTGTTCATCAGCAGTAACAAGGGGAGCTCTGTTTAGGGATGCCAATGTGTGTTCCAGATGTGCACTGGAACACACACTGCATGAGAGTCCTCAGAGCTGCTTCAAGGTCCTCTGAGGTGTGAAGCTACATTTCTACCCTCAAGCATATGACCCCCAAAGGTTGATGTAAGATACTCTGGTAATTTGCCTCACTGAAGATCACTCCTTCATACCTTCTTTCACAGCAAGGTCTTCAGTATAACGACCGCTGCCTGAAGATAAATCTAAAGCATAAGGATTTTGCCATTATGTGGATTTTTTTCAGTCTCCCGCTATAACGTCTCTTTGCTGTTTTACATTTCAGAGGACAGCCACCTGCACAGAGACGGTCAGGGACCAGGACTGGTTGGAGCACCTGAACTTTATTCTCCAGCAGAAGGTTAGGCACCCACAAGATAAAGGCTTCAATTAAATACTTTGTTCCACAGTTAAACACATTGTTATATTGGTGTGATAGTAAAATAAATAATAGTAATATAACAAAATTTAAAAGCATCATGAGAAGTTTTTTTCTCACTTTAAATCAAACAAAATATTTTCAGTTTTTAGTCAGACAGGATTAACAAAAAAACATATTGAGAAAATGTTTTTTTATTCATTCAAATTTTACCTTTTAGGTTTAATGTCTATGGTGTAGTTCCCCACCCAGGGTGACCAGGTGTACCCAGGTGTTTTGGACTGTGCTGCATTTTCCACTGTCTCACAAACTGAAACAATATCGCTTGTTTAACTGCGTTAAAAATATATTTATTCAGCAGGCACTCTTCCTGAAATCAAAGAAAATTAAAAAGCAGCTTCACTACCAACCTGCGCGTCGTGCTCTTAAATTAAAACTGGTGAAGGAACAGTATGACAAAACTAGATTTATAGACAAGAAAACGCAGCCACAACAAAGACTGGAACAGTTTCTAACTGGTGAGGACGGGATTCTCTGAGTGCTTTTTATTAAGTTTGACAATTTTTATTTTCCTTCTTCATGCAAAAGGGAGCATGATATACAGCAACACTAACAGCAAGTTGCACAAGAAACGCAGCTGTAAAAGATGTGTGTTTCCCTAATTACCCCTAATAAGCCTCCTTGTGTTTCCTACTGTGCATTCATTTCTAAAGCACTGCTCTCGATCTGTGATGGCCACTCCATGCTGTCCTTCTGCCACTTCTAGCTTATTTGTTGGTATGTTTACAAACAATGTCTATTTTGAAGATCCTTTTCTTTAACTTAATGTCCTCTCATATGATACCTTTGCTTTCATGCATCAGTGGAGAAACATCCCCATGTTATGACCCTGACACCCCCTGACTTCACAGCTTATATCTTCTCAGGTTTTTTTCCAAATGTAGGAATGATCATTATGGCCAAGCAGAAATATGTTTCGCCGACCCACAGGACATGTCTTCAGTTGTTAGGACCTTTGTCTTTGACTGCATCCACAGACAGTAATCTGCTTTTGGATTCATGGCTTCTTCCTGTCTGAGTGGCCTTTCATTTCTTACCTTAAATGTATTAATGTTAGAAACAATGTATTCTCTACTTTGACATCTTTGCACAAACATCAACACCCTATTAAGGAAAAACATCTTTTCACAAATGTTTCAAGTTCGATGTAACATAAAAAAAGAAATAAAATAATAGTTCATTAAAAAATGAAATGGAATTAAACTGTCGGGTTGTAGACATAAGCAATGTTGGCTTTTATATAATCTCATGTAGCTGCAGCTCTAACGAGTTTTGATTACATGAATGAGGGCAATAATTGCTGTTTGTATTGTAATGGTTGCGGCCTCCTAATCCAAAACAGTAGTCTGTTTTAAAAAGGTTCATGTATAAATAAGTGGATGAAAAAAGCTTTGATTAATACACCATTACCTATTTAAATGTACAATATAGTGCTGTTAAAACATGTAATCAGAGAAGAATAAAGATTATGATTGAAAAGATCCAGTGTTTGCAGACTGGCTCGGAGAGCTCTGCAGCTTTTCAAAGAATTCTCTACGTTTCATAAATGTAGTAAGAACCTTAATGAGGGGCAAACATTTACCTGGGATTAGATTCTCTACAGGGTGACAGGGAGCTGGTCAGTGGCAGCGCCTCCTGTGCGATTGTCACAGGAACGAGGACAGAGGTGGTCTTGATCTGTTTACTAGAAATGTTTATGTGGACATGAAATCGCTCATTGGACAACATTTGGCTCTGTAAGGGTTTTCTATTGAAAAACAAAAATTTAATCTCAGATTTAAAAGTGAATTTTTAAAGGCTTAAATGTAGATTTTTTTTTCTTCATTTGGCAAGACTTTTTATCTTCTTTTTTGTCAAAAGGTTTAAATTCTATAGAGTCATAAAGTAAGATGTGCATATTGAAAATATTTAATGAAAAGTTTAATGACTGACCTCTCTCCCAGTCGTTTTGTTCATTAAAACATCAACTTTAGCCTTAAGACATATTTTTAATGTTATAAAAATACATCCAGTTGCTATTACTTGTGCTTCTAAATGTGAGCTTAGATTAGTAAATATACAGGCTGTGAGTGTTGAATGGGAAAAGAATTAGGGCACCAGGTTCACGCAAATACAGTAAATAGAAGCAGAATTTGAGATCCCACCCCAATGATCCTGCTTCAGGCTCGAAAACAATGATTCAAAAGATGAAACAAAGACGGCCGAGTACATCCTCACTGCTGGAGCCTTTGTGTGCTCACAGCCACTCATCTGTGAGTGCTCTGCTGGAGCTTTGCTTGAGCACTGTCAACGTCTGCTCGCTGTGATATTGGTATGATTGAGAGAGCGTGTGTGTGTGTGTGTTTGTGTGCGAGCCTTGTCTGTGTTCATGTCAGCAACTGCTGCAGGCACTCATGCGTCGCCTCCGCACCACGACACACAGCAGACACTGTTCTCTTGTTCCCCAGATCTTCTCCTGACCTTTCCACCTTCCTCTCCCCCTCCCACACTAACACACACACAGCACTCCACTGAATCCATGTTTTTCCCTTCTAGCTGGACAGCTCTCAGTCCCTGCTCTGTCTCTCTCTGCCGTCCTCCTCTGTCCCGCACACCTCTCTTTCTCTTCCTCTCTCTCTGGCTCAGACCCCGAGGCAGCTTGTTAGTGGGGAACTAAATATTGATTTGGCGGGCCTGTCGATGCCGGGAGAATGAGCTAGTGTCCACCAGAGACCTCGGCACCGGCAGCCTGCTATCGACGTTTTCCGTGGGCAGAACAGGGGCGGTGGAGCGGGGGGGGGGGGGGGTGGGGGGGGGCACTGGAGCTGGTGAGCAGAGTGGAGGAGGAGAAAAGGCGCGTATGACAAGGCTGAGACTTGCCCCCAGGTCCCTGCAGGGACCGCTGGGACCACTGCAGTCATCCCCCTTCACTGAATCAGACTTTTTCTATCCCCTTTCAAGTCCATCTTGTTCAGTTTTTGTGTATTTATTACTTTTACCTTTATTCTGTCTGTATTTTTGTTTTTTTTTTCTGTTTTTATAATTTCATATTCAGTGGAGTTCACTCTGTCCGCCTGCTTTTCGTTCTATTTGGGTTAGTTTTTTTCTGTCAGTAGGTCCTTGTTGCTTGTTTTCCTCTGTCTGCTGCCATCTGAAAGGACTCTGATAAAATTTTATTTCCACAAAGTCATTTTCAGGGCTCTAAAGAGGCACTTCTGCAGAAGTACCTCTTTAGAGCCAACATTACCTGGACCAAGGAAAGCTATTTCCCTGATTTGGGTCGGTTAGGAGGATCAAAATAAGTTTCTGAATCATACGAGATAATGTTCTAAAAATGTTATTTATTTTTCTTTACTCTCAGACATTAATTCCCTCTAACAATCTGGCACAGCCCAGATGTTGTTGTCCTGCTCAGTCATCATCTGGTTAATTCAAAACACGAGTTCAATTGAGGCCCACCTGTGGATGTGTTTGAAGGCAACACCTCAAACACACTCTGTTCTTCTTTGATATCATGGAAAAAATAGAAGAAAGCAGGAAGGGAATTTTAAGCATCTAAAAGTTTGGTTTAACCTTGTGAACAGTTTCCACACGGCTAAATGTGTTATGTTTATCTGTTTGAAATGATTTTCTGGTTGGAGAAGCTTTTACTCCAAAAGGAACAGAAAAGGTTGGATTAGACTCGATGATAAGGAGATTAACATAATAAATAGAAGGAAGGAAGAAGGGAGATGGATTATAAACCTGAGAACATCACCACAACTATGAAGAACATGGGTGGCAGCATCATGCCGCGGGTTTCTCCTGCAGTAAGAGGGACTGGTGCGTTTCACAAGATGACATCAAAGGGAAAAATAATAAAGCAACTTAGGGCTTCAAAAGGGACGTCCCGACAGCTGAGTTACAAAGAGGTCATTACAACATTTGTTAACGTAACCTGACCCAGGTACACCAGTTCCATCAGGATAAATGGGCAGAATCCAGCAAACTATAAGATTGTGTGTCTTTTTAGATAAAAGCTATTCAGACATCAGAAACAGATCCTTTCACAGATATTCGTAGATCCAAATGGTGCTAGCAGCTACTTACGGGTCAGTTTAGGGCTGAAATTGTTTAAAAGAAAAAAACATCAACCGTCCTGTTGATCCTCTACCTATCCTAAGAATCAAAGATGTCCTCCACCCTTCATTCTAGCTTCTCCACTCTGTCATAGCTTATAAAAAGCTCAACAAACCTAACCTGTGAGAAGTGAAATGGTGCGACCTGTCACTTTCCCTGTGACACTAATAACACACTTTCCTAACAGTGATGTGATCATACCCAGAGGTGCACTGGTGAAAAGACACAGACCAAAATAGACTCAGCGAAAGGAAAGATGAGGGATCCATGTCCCTAACTGACTGGCCTGTCACTGAAACAGGATGAGCACAGATGTGTGTGAGTGGATGGGGCTGTGTGTGTCTACATATCCGCGCAAACTTGCAACAGCCTCACCTTGTCACTGTCAGTAGCTAATGGAGCTGCCAGGGGGACAGCACTTTATTATCTCAGTGGCCCTGTCAATAGCGACAGCATCACTCACTCTGTGTGGGGCTTCCAGTGTTTGCAGGTTATTTTTCACAATCACTGTCAGCCACTTGCGCTTGTCCAAATAACATATTTCATTATTACACTTTAAATATTGGTATAAACCTTTCATTGCAGCTGGCCCATAAAATGACTCCATAATTGAATCTTGTTTTTTTCTTACTGTTCAAAGCAGACATTAAACACAGCATTAACATTAGCTAGTAGCTTTGCTCTGTTACCTTCATCCAAATGTTATCTGCTGAACTGCAGCCTGAATTTAAACCTTTCTTTTTTATACGTTTTTTATATTTTTTTTATGCTTTTACTAATTGCTCTGGATCTGTTACTGAAATGTGCCAAACCCATAAACCGTTTCACCTTTCCTCAGTACAGCCTGGTGCTGCTTATGAAACGAGTCCAGAGTTTTAGCTTCTATCCGACAGATCACCGACCCCGATCTGCTAAACGTTGAATTATCCGATTCCAGCCGACTGTTCATCTCTCTGTGCAAACTGAGCGTTGCACCTCCACCCCCCATTGCTTCCCCTCATGTCCACTCAAAAAGAGATGAAACATTGCATTCATTTCTCCTTCCCTCACCTCCACCGATGAGTTAATGAAATCAAGCCGAATGCCTCTCAGGAGAGGGCCACCATATGCAGCGCTACCATAGCCGAGATCACGGGACAACGCTGCCTAATAATCATGAGCAGGCCAGGGGGTGCACTGTGTGGCTCCACCGCAGCCCACCATGAATAAGACCAGTGGTGAAGATGGAGTGTCCATGAGGGCCATGGGATTCAGGCATCAGCCCAAGGAAGCATTGATTTAATTGCCTTTGGTTTATTTGTGGAGTCCTAATTATTGACTGGAGGTAGAATTTAATGGGCCGGGTCTTTATGAAAACAGGGAAATGACTGGCTTCTGCTGCTGGCCAGTAATGAACAGGACAAGCATGTCTGCACAAACACACACACATGCACATTCCCTCAAGATCATTTTTCACACTCATTTTGCACGCACACGCCTATCTCAAGCCTCATGACAGCATAACAACATTTAAAAAGTCATTGAGTCTGTTGATTCCTTTATGAGAGGACAGTGGGTTGTTTTAGTGGTGCAGGGTGGCGCTGAGGGCCTGCTAATATTTACCCCGCAATCACACCCTGGGGAGACGTACAGGCATCACTTCTTATCAGCCTCCCAGCTATAACAAGCAGGTGAACCTTACATTAGTAGAGCGGTGGAGACAGCTCGGTCCAATCTGGAGCCTCTTGTTATAAAACATCAAAGGCATTTATCGATGGTCCGAAAGGCTGAAATGATCGCTGTAATTTCCAGCCTTTATCAGACCCTAACAGGACGCTGCTGCTGCTCTCTTCCTGGTGGTTAAACAGTAAACCGTGTTGTCTCTCTGGAAAGCTCCTCGCTGCGCCGGTTCTTCCATTGGATCTAACATTCACCGTTTCAGCACGTCTGCTTCTCCGCACACTTCCTACGTGCTGGGAAACTTTTCTTCTGTTGTTGTTGGTGCTTTGAGGCCCATATTGTGCTTTGAGGCTCATTATGTCGCCGTAATGACAGAGAACAGCTCAGAGTGCTCGACTCCTCTCTGAAGGAAAGTGACTAATTAAACCTCATTTAATGATTGAGCTAATTAAATCAGCCACTCCTTTTATCTCTGTGAGTACATTTGTATGTGTGTGAAGGGGACTGGAGTCGAGCCTTTGTACTGTAAATATGTCACTGGATCAGAGGCGGGGACGCTGTATAGGGCTTCCCCAGAGAGGAGCAGATAGCTCCTGTGTTGGTGTTAGTTTTACTGAGAGAAATTGGGCTTTTTTCAGCCTAAGATTGAAAATAAGTGAACCAAAGGGGTGCAGGCAAAGTTACTGACTCACTGTTTTCTTTGTATGCAGGTCTTATTGGTACATCCAAATACACTGTGTGAAAAATGACCTGTTTGATTCAATATTTAGTGAGTTACTGTAGTTTCAAATTCGTACATCTATTAATCCAAATAAGATACAATGTTAGAATAGATTTGAGATCAGTGTTTATTTTCATCTCTACATCCATGACAGCTTTTCCGTCCCAGTTTCTACTTAATGACACAATGATTAGGTGATCATCAAGGTTATCATCATTGTTTAGTTTTTTTATTCTAGTATTTCTCCAAATTAGTTAAAATTAGTTTTTAGAATAGGGTGGCTAGTTTTATTAGTTACTATTATTTTAACAATGCCTAGTTTAAGTTTAGTTTTCATTACTTCTAGTGCGATTTTTAGCCCAGTTACCTTTGATATCTCTGCTTCTTTCCGTCTGTCTGCTTCTTTCTCATTGAACCCCAGTCGACCTCAGCAGATGGCCGCTCACACTAAGCCTGGTTCTGCTGGAGGTTTCTTCCTGTTAAAAGGGAGTTTTTCCTCTCCACTGTCGCTACATGCATGCTTTGTGTGAGGGATTGCTGTTGAATTAATGAGTCGATGCCATCAGCTGGTTTCCCTTAGATAGAAAAGTTTAACTAATCTGACTGTGTGATTTGAATGAAAGTACCTTGATATGACGTGTGTTGTAAATTGACACTATATAGATAAACTGTATTGAATTGAATTTTTATTGTTTTAATACTTTGATAATATTTTAGAAACATGTTTTACAAAAACTCAGTGTATTGTGTTTGAATTAAATAATGCATATATGCAATAAAAACTCAACACAAGATCCCATTTTCATAAAAATGGTTCAATTACTGCTGACTTTCACTGAGTTATGTGGAAAAAAAGATTTTACATAAGTCTGCAGGGCTTATGAAAAGAACAAATAAAACCAAAGGGTTTATATTTAATGCTATTGAGTTAGTTTTATAAAAACACTTCTTATTTATTTCAGTTCCGTTGTTTTCTGCTATTCAGTTTTTTGGTAGTTTAGTTAACAATAATAACCCTGGTGATTCCTCGAACCCATCAGCAACATGAAAGACATCACACAAAGCATGTTAAAGATGGGGGAAAACAATGATTTAAAACCAGGCTTCTTCAGACAGACATTAAGTTCTGAACTTTTTGGACATCTTTTTGTTCTTTGATGCCTAAAAACACAACTTTGATTTCTAAATTACTTTATTTTCTTGTTTATTTCTTATGTATTTCTTAACTTCTTAGTGCAAATACATGCAGCAGACTTTGGACATAAACCAACTAAACAGAATAGTTTCCTAATATATCAGTGTGTGCTTTTGTAAAGAGCTGCTTTAATACAGTGATTTGTCGGTTGTTTATATTATATTCGTCAAGTAGAAGTAACTTCCTTTGTCTTTTCTGTCCTAATGTTTCCATTTCAGACTAAGTTCATACTGGAGCCAAGAGAGTTATGATTAGATGCATCAACTGTGTCTGCTATGTTTGTGATTACCATCCAGGTTAGACCTTTTGTTTTGAACAAGAGCAGCTCTGGCAGGAAGTAGCATGTGGCAGTTATTGGACAAAGCATCACTCATAACATCTGCATCATGTAAAAATCAGATGAAATATGATAATTTAGGACCACATCTAAAAGTGGCCAGGGTCTCATTTGAATGAATAATCCAGCTGTGTTGTTCAGATTATCGTAAAATTCTTCACATGTGAGCAAAAATGTCGTGTTTGAGACACCTTTGATTGAAAGGAGCAGGTAGACGTGGTGATGGATTCACAGATACTGTCATCACAGTTTTAAATAATATTAAAATGTTTTTTCTTAATGTGTAGGCCAGATCAGATTGTTCTTGGCCGCTTAACTAAAAGCAGTTAAACGTACAGTGAGAGCTGGCCTTCTTCCATTGGCCAAACATACTGAGAAACTGTTAAGCTCTTAGCTGCTGAAACCTTCCTAAAGGTTGCATCTCTTTTGTATGAATATCACCTCTATAATTTCCTCTCCGTCGTGGCTGAATCACCTTCTTTTCTCACCTAATGAGCAGGAACCTGAAACAAAGACCTGGTGCTTTTCTCTGTTTAATCTTGGCTTTATTTAGGTCAGATCCCTAACAAATACCTTGTTGCACATTGAAATGATGTTTCCAAACAACGTATCAAGAAAATTAGAGGTTTTTAATTACAGTATTTGTGGCCCCAGGTGTCCAATTCCCTTTCATATCAGTCCCTGGTGGCCTAAAGGGGAGAAAGAGAGAGGGATCTCCTGTGCTGCTGGGGAAGGTAATTATGAAGAAGAGCAGGAGAATAGGCTTGTCGGTGCTTTCGTGATTTTCTTACCTGAGCCCCTTTGCTAATGTGACATATTCATTATTGGAGATAATCAAATGCAAGGCTTTTTAGCGTGATGCCTTTGTGCTTTTTTTAATCTACTTATCATGCTGTTATTGTTGTTATTCCCAAGTTTAATAAATTTGATTTTCAAACAAAAATGAGGACTAAAGATCAAAGAGCTGCTTTTTCCTCCTCTGTGATAAAACTACCGTAAACTTCCTTACCTTGACTAGTGGCCTAGATTGGAGACCGTTCATTCCCGGGTTGACAACCTTTCTTTGCACTTATCCTTTAGCACCTCAAACATAGACTTTTTTTAAATTTACAGTGTCTGAAAATGTTCCGCTGGCAGAGTTAAAGGTCCCTTTAAAATGTTGGTTTGTAACTGTGAGGACATTTGCAGACTACATGCAGGTGTAACCTCTCATGTCTCCTCTACATCCCCTGATATACATCCCCTCAGTTTGATCCGACTGCCTGACACAATCGCTTCAATGACTTACAAATTGGGCCGTTGGAAATAATTGTGCTCATGTATTCAGAGGGAAGCACAGAAGAGTTTGGATGATCGATCCTTTATGTAAAACAAATGGGGGGGGAGATGCTCTTGAACATAACGCCACCGTCATGCAAAGGTCACTGGAGTGCTGCTACTTTGAGCTGCTCCTTGCCTACAGGTGTGCCCCAGGCTATAGTATGGTGGTGTCATTTAATTGGCTCATAAAAACACCTCTTTGCTTGCAGCTCCTGCTCTTGTCCTCACTCACACACATGCAAAGATATGGCTGCAGAGGTAATCTTGATTTATTTCCTTCACAAATACATATGTTACATCTAAAGATAATATTGGTAGTAAAAGATGTACAGACTGGAAGATGTCACTTCCAGCCTGGGTCCTGTGACGTCTGTGGGTCTTCAGCATTTACAGTTGTGGTCAAAAGTTTACGTACACTTGTAAAAAACATAATGTCATGGCTGTCTTGAGTTTCCAATAAGTTCTTACTTGTACTTGTTTGTCACAAAAAACATTCATAAAGTTTGGTTCTTTCATAAATTTATTATGGGTCTGCTGAAAATGTGACC